>JAHBCN010001695.1:109627-123895 GCA_019359885.1 Listronotus oregonensis | reverse complement strand
TCACACCATTCTTTTATCCAAAAGTGCCCATAAATTTCCAAATCATAATATGCCTTTAATTCCAACATCTTTTTGATATTGATATATATTTATGAAAACCATATACAGCATGCTCAATTATAAAACTGTTTACAAAATATTTATAATATTAGGCAGTTAAACTTAAAAATTCTTAACTACAATCACTTGTTCGTTTTATTAAATTAAAATAAAGAAACTACTTTTTAAAGTTTTTTTTTTAAATCAGAAATATTTTTAAAAGTATGAAAAACCGTGTTTCATAATTAAACATAATTTATTTTACCAACCTAACCGAACTTGAAATTCGGCCATTTTGGAAAAAGTAAGCAATATCACTAAAAATAAACACTCCATTAACGTCTAATTCTATACTAGGAAAACTTTTTGTTCATGTCCATGGGGCCTAATTAAACTGTTTCTGAAATATTGATAAATGAAGAGATATACAAGATCTATAATGTTCTAAAGGTAAAAAGTAAAAATTAAAACAAAAATTACTTGATTTATAAAAATGTCAAAAGCTGACTCGTTTCATTTATATATTAAAATAAACAAAACAAATATGGGTGTCTAGTAGCAAGGTAGGGTATTTTTCAGGTCAAACCTAAAGGTCCAAGAGCCAATGACAGATTTACATGACCAAGTTCCCCTCAAGTGATAGAGGAATGCATCAGAGAGTTGTATTATAAAGCTTTGTGAACGTCGGCTGGGGTGCCGTTGGGGGCGATGAGTGGCGGTAGCCTCCCACGTATGAAGAAAAAAAAAATAAATTTAGTTATTTCCTTCCAACTCAAAACTTGTTAAATTGTAGGTAACCCAATATCAGCTAACTATAACATGGTGCATTATATAATAATAATAATAATAATAAAATGTCTTTTATTTAGGAAAAAAAATTGCAATTCTTTTTTTACAAAATCAATTAAAAATGGCAGTAGATACAAGGCGCAGTCTAGCCAGAGGCTACTCTACTGAACCTTGACCACTTGGATAAAACTAACAAATAACATCTTAAGAAATATAATTAATAAATATGCACGTTATTTTTGCGAATATAAAAATTATAAAAAATTTTAAAGACAAAACTAATTAAATACTAACTGCTCTCACCGCAAACATTGGGGAAGGAATAAAGAGTTAAAATAAGGAAAATTGAGAAAAACTGTCAATAAAAAAAAAGTATTAATTATCTAAATTTTTGGGAAAATTTAAAACAAATATTTTAAAACCAATTTAAATTTACATTCATAAAAAGTAACACAAGTTCATTAGGTAAGAGTTATAAATCTTAATTGCATTGTAAGTGAATGATCTTTGAAACATACTCTGATGGCTGGGCAACGTCAATCTATTTCCAAACCTTATATTTCTTGTGTGTAAATCTTCAGAAGTACAAACTTATTTTTTTTTAAACACAGAGGTAGGCAGGTTTTTTAAAACTTTTATCAAAAATTACCCAAATGAATTCTGCGATTGTTCATTTTAAGCCAATTAAGTTTGAAGTAAAGAAATATGTCAAATTTTCTTAATCCAAAAATAAGACGTGAACATGTTTTTTTGAACCTTTTGTTTGGGGTTTTTTATCCAAATTTTAAGGCAAGGACCATAAAAAAAATCACAGTAGTTAAAGAAGAACAAGTGACTCACAAAGCATTTTCCATTTCAAATTAAGTTTTGACGGTTGCTATACAATATTTTCAATGATAAATATGATCTCTGAAGCAAGCCCTTAACATCTCCCGAAACCTCAGCTCCGTATCAAACCAAACCTAAGTTCTTTGCAGACCTAACAAAAGGAATTTTTACTCCTTGAGTTATATTAACATTACGACTCAAAAATTCTACGCTGTTCTTGGGACCAAAAAGCAAAAAGAGATTTTGAAGGATTTAATTTTTAAGTTGTGTTCAATAGACAGCTGACTTAAGATACGTAAATCTTCATTGACTAAGTCTGATACTGAAAAAAAATCTCGATGGTCAAGTGAAGTATATTCGCGTATCGTCCCATAACCTGAACCTGGCAATGTTTTATTGACCCCAAAATATCAAAATGTAAAATTATAAGAAAGAGGTCCCAAATATGGAACCTTGGGGGACCCCAGAAAAACCTGAATCTGTTCAGAGAAGTTGTTATTAAAAAATTCTTTGAAATCGGTTATAAAAGTAGGAAAATTTTAAAAAGACTTAGCGATGATTCATGAAAACCACAATATTTTTAAATTGGCAAGCAGTAGTTCGTGATTCAACGTATCAAAAACCTTTGAAAGTCTAAAGAACCATTATGCTGCTTAACTTCTTATCGATACCCTGTAGTATATCATCAGTGACATTAACCAAATGGGACAGTTGTGCTGAGATGCTTAGAAAACCAGATTGATTAACCGAATAATATTATTATTTATACAAAAAATTAACAAATTGGCGGTTTTTTAAAAATTTTCAAAGATTTTAGAAAAGGTAGGTAAGATACTTATAATTCTAAGATCGTTAAAACTTAATGCATTTTTATTTTCGCAAAAGTTTGCCTATAGAAATTTTCCCCTGATCTGGAAAGTAATTAGCTTCAATACAGCAATTAATTATGTGTGTAAAGGGACTGGTCAAGATAAGACTACATAATTTTAACATTTTTGCAGATATACCATCCACTGCAGACGCATTAGTTTGAGAGAATGAACTATATTGAATATCTGCAGTTTGAGCCAATTTAAAAGGGAAAAAATTTTAAATTTCCCCATTAAAAATGTTATTATTATAAAAATTAACTTTGGAACTACAGTCAGAGATATTTTGCAGAAATACACCAAAAAAATCATTAAATATCATTTGGATCAGATAACTCCTCAGGGATACTTGAATCTTGACTTGAACATATCGAAATGATCTTAAGAGTTCCACATTTTCTAGGATTACGTTCCACACATATGAAATTTAGATATTGTCTTTTGCCTCCTTACCATTGAAAGGGTAAAAATAGCGTAGCCGTTTATAGTTTTCCCAAAATCATGAACCGTTCTAGTTCTTTTAAATTCCCCTTTCCGATCCCTTTGTTCCGAAAACCTTCAGATTTGCTGTAACCACGGGGGTTTTGGTTTGGTAATTTTGGCCTCACAGGTAGCGCATGCTTGTTAAATAAAGAAAGAACTAAGTTATTAAAAGGTAATTTTGCTATCAATATTTTGTTCATAAAGTATATCTTCCCAAAGGGAAATAAGTGAAGATCACGAAGAAATAAGTTTAAATTAAAGTTATTAAGTTTCTATAAGATATCATTTTGGGTTTTAAGTGAGCTTTCTCAATTTTCAAAATACAGTAAACCAAACTATGATCCGAAATATTATGAGCCGACACTACTCCAACCTCACTTACTAATGACTCATCGGTAATAAATATTGGATCCAGTAAAGTACCACCAGTTCTAGATATTCTGGTCGGTTGATTTATTATTTGTACAAAGTTATAATTTTCAAAAGTGGGACCAAAGAGGATTATCCAAATTTAGAAGATTTATATTGAAATCACCAAGACAAATTATTTCATCCACGGTAGGATACAACGAAAAAAAGATATTATCAAAGTCATTAATGGTTTATTAAAATTAGTGGGTGGGCGATATGTATATATATATATGTATATATATAAAATATATATATATATATATATATATATATATATATATATATATATATATATATTTTTATATATATATTTATATATATATATATATATATATATATATATATATATATATATATATATATATATATATATATAATATATATATATATATATATATATATATATATATATATATATATATATATATATATATATATATATATATATATATATATATATATATATATATATATATATATATATATATATATATATATATATATATTTCATATAAGTTATCATCAGGTAAATTTTTAGTTGAGAAAAAAAACATTGGAAGTATAATCGTTTTTCATTTTCAAGCGATCAGCTGACATATAATGCACCATGTTATATATATATATATATGTAAGATGGCTGTATCTCGGTGCAAAAATCGTCAGCTGATTGATTGAAAGTCATAACGCAGGAGTTATAGGCGGGAGCATCCATTGCCTATTTAAATGCATCAGCTGACGGGGTTTTCCTCGACTTATTGCTTACTGTTTTTTTTTTAATAATTACAGAAGTATACAGATGGGCGTGCTATAATTATTTAAAATTACACTTAAAAATATTAAAATATATTTTTTTGTCTAAACAGTTATAGAAGAAATAAGTAGGTACTAGAAAAAATAAGGTATAGGAGAAAACATCAATAAAACCGAATGGTTAACACCACAAAGTAAGTGTAAAACAACAACCTAAAAAATACGATATAAATTTTGCTGTCTAGTATTTTCTATATTAATCACATAATGGCAAAATTTTTGCCAGATCTATGTGAGTAACTAACCTAATAGGTCTAAAAAGAAAAATTCATGTGAATGAGATTTAACCTAAGGCTTAGCTTTTTAGAAATAACGAGAATAATTTTCTCCCAGATGAAAATTTGTAATTAATAAAAAAAATCAACTAGCATAAAGTCGAAGAAAACCCGGTCAGCGCTTGCGACAGATGATCCCACCAAACTCCTGCGTTATAACTTTCAAAGTATTAGTTGACTGTTTTTGCACCGAGATACAGCCAACTGACATATTTATTTATCCATGGTTGCATATCATTAACTATCATCAGGTAAATTTTTAGTTGAGAGGAAATCATTGAAAGAATTTTTTTTTTCATGTTCGAGCGACCAGCTGACGTATAATGCACTATGTTATACTCAGCTGATTGTTTTTTTTCTTCGAGATATTGGGTTAGCTACAATTTAAGAAGTTTTTAGCTGGAAGGAAATCTGTAAATATATTTTTTTTCTTCGTGCGTGGGAGGCTACCGCCGCTCATGACCCCAACGGAACCGCAGCTGACGTTCACGAAGCTTTATATCCGAACTCTCTGATGCATTCCACTAATTATTGCTTGTGAGGAAATAGTTGACCAAATTTTAGGTGTCAAATATCCTTTTTATCTTCAGAAAAGAAAAAAATATAGGGGTAAGCCATCTTTGACACCCATCCAGTATTAAAAACCCAGAATGTTGTTTATAATAATGAGGTGTTTTCTATTTCGTCAAATGCACTAGATAAAGGCAGTGTTCATTCATAATAAATATATCCCTTTGTACTATAAATGCATTTAAACTTGATGGTAATTTCAAATTCATAATTTTAATAATAACTGTAATATTTATGTTTAAAAAATAAAATTCCCTCATAATATATCTAGTACAAATTTAAATAACTTACTGCCCTCTCCATCCCTGAATTTAGGCTGCTGATTGGTAGACCCACCGCTTTCTTCTGTATCCATATCATCCGCATGCGAAAATATCCAATCCATTGCTCGTTCAACATTATTGTCGGTATTTTTTAAAGCTTTTGTCGCCTGTTCTATTGTGAATCCCATAGCAACGATTGTTTGTAAAGCGTCAGGATTTGGAGTAAAAGCGGAAGCGGATGAGGGCTGAGTACCTAATTGTTGAAGAAAATCTTATAACTAAATAATATAATTAATAACCTGACCGGGTAGGCAAACAATACAAACTTTCCATTCATTAGCCAATTATCGGAATTTTCCTTGCTTTAAGCATATTCTAATGATAGTAATTGAATAAGAGCAATAGAACATAAAAAAGTATGCTGCGTGCCTTATCTGATTGACTGATTTGTGAAAAGTTTGTGTTGCTTGCGCAGCTTAGTGCGTAAGTAAGGAAAAGTAGTCAACAGCACGCTAGAAATGCATTCAACAAAATCCAGCGTTAGGTACTGACTGCACTTTTAATACTAATGTATGACGAGTGCAGAATAAATTTCTTTAAAAGTCGTCTCACTCGTCTTATTCACAGATCATAGTAACGACTTGTTAGTAAATAATTAGGTTTTTAATTCTTCGTTAGATTTGCCACTGCAGCGATGTAATCCGCGGGAATATCGACAAGGCTGTAAAAAAATAATCTGTTTTATAAACAATTCGGACAGGAGGATGGCAGTGGATATAAGTACGATTATTATTAATGTTAAATAAAATCTAGTGAGGTTTTAGCTAACACATATTTTTTTAACTACAATGTGGCTAGTAAAGTCCGAATAACATGGGATTTTTTTTTATTAGTTACTTCGGTACAAATAACCGGGGAGCCCGCAGGCGCAAAAACTGGAGCTTATGAAAAAAGAAGAAAGTACCCTTGAAAATTTTGGGTTTGTTTTCTAAAAAAAGTTAAAAAATTGATAAAACCAATTTAATATTTGTTGGGAAATCAATTGGAATTTTATTGATTAAACTATATTAGATTACTTTTAGAAATGACATGATCGATTCCTATTCTTCTTTATTCGTTTTTCCATAGCACGAACTTAAAGACAACTGACACAAGTAGTAAATATCCTTATCCCTTATTATGCAATTAAAATATTTAAACACTATAAATGAAACTCTTTTTAATTCAAGTATTTTAGGGGCAATGACGCATAAACTTATTATTTTAAATGGTTAGACCTTGCGGAACTTTTTTTTTGCTAATTCACCATTGAAGGGTCCCGTGATTTTTGTCTATACCAGACATATGGAACCGCTTGTATCTTGACAATCCATCTACTGATTGGCAATTTTAATATATCAAAAGAAAAAAATCATAACTTGAAAACAATTGCTAAAAGCGCCCAAATGATCCGATTCTCATTTGTAAAAAAAACTTTTGTAGCTTATGATCTTTAGTATATGTGAAAAAATATATATATCAAATGTCTAAGTTTCATATTTTCGACTCTTAGCAATTTACCAAAATTGTCAATTTTCTTTAAAGAAAATGGATTGAAAAATTCTAATGCATGAAACTATCGAATGAAATTTAACGAAATTTGTCACAATGTTTCATTATAGCATAAGGTTTTTGGGACAACTGGGGGTTTTCTCAGAAAAATCAAAAGGGTCCAAAAATCACGAAAAGAAAACCACGCTTTTTCCCAATTTTTGGCCGATACATACAGAGTTACGAGCGTTTAAAAGAAAAGTAAAAAGCATTTTTTTCGATTTTTCACCCCGTATATTTAACAAATGTTCCAGACCTTTCCGAGAGGAGCATATTTTAATTTCTGTTACATTATTCTAAAGAGCTTCCAAGAAAAACATGTCGGGGTGTCTAAAAAAGGGAATTAAGGCTGTCAGTGTCTAATAAAGGAATTAAGGCTGTCAGTGCCTAGTGGAAAAATTATTTTATACCTTTCTTCTTTCTTAAATCTTATTATAAAAAGGTCATCATTTCAATTCATTTGTCAATGGAAATTTTATTTAGGAATGGTTGATACCCCTTGGCGTGGGAAGAAATGTATTGTAATTATTGTAAAAAAAAAATAATTTAATTAACCTTGTATATACTTAGAATAAATTAGTGTCTCATTTAGCAATAGTCAATTTACAGGTTTTTCAAACTTTAAATTTGCACCTATTGGGTTGCAGTTTAAAATTTAGCCGATGGCGGGTTTGTACCGATTAACGTTTCCCCATTAGCCCCAACATAGTTTTTTTAATTTCTAGATTAGCATTTTTTGAGTGAATTTATTTAATTTCTATTAACAACTCTAATATGTAACCTAGTTATGATCATATTAACACACTCAAACTAAAACAAATAAACTCTAAGTACTGTTATTACTAACCAAAGCTCAAAATAATCAAAAAGCGAGACTAACATGTCTATATGTTTAGTAGTTCAAATTAACCAGAGTATTAATATATATTCTGTTCTCTGGTTTAACTACTTAATAAAACGAATTTGTTATTACCCCAATTTTAGTCCGTTGGATGTTAAAAATTAAAGACTGTGTCATAAGCATTGGTGAATATTTTCTTCACCTGAAAAAATGTACAGTGACCCCCAGAAATAGCGCACAATCAATTTTTTTACCTGGTGGCACAAAAAGGGTCTGTTTAAAAACCGGGATCTGTAATGTGTTCCATAATCACGCTTTGCTGCCTCAACGCCAGTGTTACCAGTTTGGAAAAGGCATTTAAAATGACTCTGGGGGAAAAACCCAGAAAGTTACACAATATTAGAAATTAAACTTTCGGTTAAACATATATACTTCGCTTAAGTTGTTAAAAAATAAGATTATCCGCTTTTATATTGCTTTTTTACCTTTTTGTACATTACCTAAATCTCTAAGTGTTAAGTCAGTGTTTTAAATTTTTACTATATAAAAAAAAACCTTTGCCTGATCTGTATCCCCCACGTTTTGGATTCCTATATGGTCCCCGCTTTAAAAGGGGCTTGTGAGCTGCAGGTATGTCTAAGCACTTTCAGGTTAACTCATTAACAACCTTATTAACCAGATTGTCATGGTACCTGCCCTACATTATGTTGTCTGTGTACCTTCACAGCGACAGGACCATTTGAATTACCAAGAGCTGATCGTCATTAGATTGAAAAAACTGGGTGAACAATTAACTTAAATTTGGCATAATTATTGGATGAGACATAATCTTAATTCTGGTCGATTGTAGGGTTAATTGGCGTATGCTAACGGGGGTTTTTAGAATTGAAAATAAAAAAAAGATCATTATTCAAAAAGATAACAACCCATTAAACCAGTTTTATAATTATTGCTTAAGAATCAATTCCCCCGGGGTTTCCCAACAAACTGTATGCATCATGAGAGTACATTAACGGGGTCTGTCGGGGACAGCTTAAAATATGTTTAAAGAACGCTTTACGAAATAATTTTTAAAATGTAAGATTGGCAGTTATTTTTAAGTGAATGTTATGTTATTATTTCCTTAACACTTCCAAAGTAGCAACAAAAAAAACTAAACAAATACGTCACGTTTACCAAAACACATTTTTAAGTAGTATTTTCAATATTTTTAAGTATACAATTAGTTACCCATATCTTGAAGCTGTGCTAAAACAACTTCATCAAACTGGGGAGCGGAGGTCTAACTTCTGGTTCTGGCAGCAGTTCTTCATCTGGTTGAGGTCCCCCCCTCTTAAAATTGATATGTCTAGATCATCTGGCATTTCTATAGAGACTTTCTAGTTTAATGGGTACCCAATCTTCTCTTAGGGTAAATTTTTTAATTGTATCACTAGGTATTCGGGAAACGTTGATAACCTGGTGGTTCTACAAAAAAAATAATTTTGTCATAAATGACTTTGATTATCCAAATATTTAAATTGTAGGTGTAAGTGATGACACTTAAGATTTTGGATGTCAGAAATATTTGGATTAAGTTAAAATCATGCCAAAAAGTCCTTGTTGTCCTTGTTATACAGCCAAAAATTCTTATAGAACTGCACCTGGGTATAGGGACTAAGCCCTATGGATCCCTATGAACTCGCATATCGTCCAAAACATAAAAAAGGAAAAACCCCCAAAAATCTAAATACGTATCTACATTTCGGCAAAGAATATAAACCTCAATAAGAAGCGACAATATTCGAAGTCCCAAAATTTTTAGGAGGAGGTTAAGCTGTTTAACTGTCAACCCGTGCCGGCAGTTTTTAGTCCGGGATTACATGTTTCGTTTAGTGCTTTGTTGAGTTTTATGTGCTGTTTCATTAGTTTCATTCAGTTTTGTGGATATCTTAAAAAAAGCACTAAATGTGCATAGTAATTGTGATACTTGTAAATATTATAGATCACAATGCGAATCTTTAGATGTTAATTCTTTGGTAATATACAGTGTGGATCAGCCAAATGGAATAAATTAATTATTAAATAAATGGGGGCTTTTTCGAAAAAATGCTCGGACATGTCGATTGGTATTTTTAATTGCGCATTTTTTCAACTAAAACTGTTTATACAGGTGTGTCATGTGACGGTGGCCAGTATCAATTTTTTCTTAATTTAAATGCAACACCCTGTATATTACTCAATTTTTGGTTTTTTCAAAGCATTCTAGACATATTTTATTCAATGTCCTATACCTATCTTCAACTGTTTCGTAAATATTAAGCGTTTTCAGGTTTACTGCATCTATTGCCTTTGCATCTTTGCCACTTTCGTGGGGGTTACTTTTTGTGCATACACCCTACTAGAGGCAGCCGTGCCGTTCGGGTGTGCGGACAAGCGGGGAGAGTAAGAAGAATAGCTGTATAACATTTCTCTCCTTGTGCTGGTTTTAAATTTGGGGGAAGGCAGTATACACCGCCGACAAATTAAGAGAGAGACAGAGGGGAGAGGTTATACACCCATTCTTCTCTCTCACACGCTTGTTCCCAAGGCTGCCTCTATTAGGTATATGCACAAAGTAACTCTCCAAAAAGCAAAATGCAAGCACAATACATTAAAAGCACCTTATATTTCCAAAATGTAGTTAAAAATAAGGGATAGAACATTATACATGAAATATATCTAGAATATTCTGGGTCAAAACTTGACTAATATACAGGGCGTTGCATTTAAATTAGGAAAGTCAGTGTTCCACTATTACATGACACACCCCGTATAAAAAATATTTACTGAAAAAACTGCCCAACCCAAAATACCGATACACGACACTACAAAAAACATTTATGGAGCGTTTTCAACACCCTCCCGATTTGTTTATTAAATATGTTTATGATTTGGAACGTTTTAAAACTAAAATTTGAAGACATTTGTATAAAACAGGAAGTTTCACATAAACTCTTTAATGAAATGGAAAAAATAAATTTACTCATCCATGCAATGATTTCCCAAAAAAGTAAATTATAAAATAATTTATTAGGCTTAAATATTTTATACGATGATATATACCAATTGCGATCTAAAGTACCAGTCAAAAATGAAACTAAAGTATATCACACATATAATCAATTTATAGTACGATAACATGTCGATGTAACTTTCAGATTTTGTAATTTCAATAAACTGTTTGCCTACTTTTTTAAAGACACTATTTTTATCTCACCTTGAAACATTCAAAGCTCTAGCCTTGGCATTTAGTCTTTAAAAAACTAAAATTGTTTATTTTAGTGATGTTTGAGCCACCTTGATTATCAAGTTCTTCCACTCTATTCTTTCCAAAATATCTACTGAGATTTTTCCAAATCATAAACCTACTTTTAAATTTAATTAATTTAATGGGGAACCCTCTTTTATTAAAGCATGCGGGCATTGTATATTATATATTCTTACTAAGAAATTTTGTTGTTGTTACCCATATAGGAAATCTAAAACATCCCTCCACTGAATTTTGACCCCAGAAACCCATAGAATCGCATACCTTAACTTTTTCCCTTTTTCTTTGAAATGGGAGATGTACATAGAGTAATTAGCGGAAGAAAAAAACGGTATACTATTCTTTTCCAAAATGTTATACAGTCAAATTAGTTAAAACGTAAAATGGATTAAAAAAATGTAATTTTGCATAAATTTAAGACCTCAAAAACCATATATATATTAACACTTACTTATTGTTTTATTACAATTTTGAAAAAATATTTCTTATTATTATTTTACATCTGTTCACACAAAAATTACATAATATTAATTTTTAAGAAAAATTGCAATATTTTACCCCCTGTAAACTCGCTTTCCCCAAAAACTAATTTTTTCTTAAAAATAATCTAATCTTTTTGAGAATAAAACCTAAAAGACTGCAAAAAAACCCCCTTGAAAGGGACGATTTTCCAGGACTGCAATGTATGTTTTATATAAATTTTCCCGTGTAAAACTGAATTTTACCGTTGATATTTTCTCAGTGTACCCCCAAGCTGTTTAAGTGTCATTCCGTCTACACGTGACGTCAGAAATTTGTTTCCATATAACCAATGCTTTGGGAACTTTATGTCCTTCTTATTATTTATATTCTTTGATTTCGGTGGCAAGTCTACCTATCTTTCAGTTAAGCTTTTCTGCAATAATTTTATCTTGAAAGGATGGTAAAACACACTCAGTCTCTATATTCGGAACCAGGACCAAAACGGTCCCATTGTACAGGGTGCGGCAGCATAACCCTTTTAGAATGAGCGCCAAGTCGGTTGATGTCGTAGCGGAGTGCTAGTGGTCTTGTTCGAGGCGGGGTTATAAAGTTTTGCCCCGGCACAGCTCAGTCGCCATCATGCGTTGGAACAGTGAGGCGTCCCGTTTGTCGTCGAGACCTCCTTTCAATTTACCCCCCGTTTGTCCCTGTTCCGGTCCGAAAATCAATTGTTATGTGGCTCACTACATTTAGACAAACTGCAATTGGTGTGCAATTTCCTCAGCTATAATTATTGGTCCCTGGTTCTTGATAAAGCGGTGCAACAGCATACACCCAAGAGCCATGGCTGTTTTGAGGAACCCTTCCCAGAACGACTTAATTAAAATGGGGCGATTTGCAATCCCGGACGATCCCCCGATTTATCTGCTTGTGATTTTTTCTATGGGGTTTTTAAAATCCGTGTTTATGTGAACCGTCAAGGACCCTTCAAAATTTAAAGAACAACATCCGGGGAAGAACTGCCAACATAACGCCTGCTATGCTTGAAAGAGTCGTGAGAAGCGCCAGAAATCGGTTTAACAATGTATCGGAGAATGGGGGACGTCACCTACGTGATTTGCTCTTCAAAGCTATGTAAAACAAAACTTTAGATATATACCAACATTGTAAGAACAAATTAAAACTTTCTGATTCATACAATGCGTTTTATTAAGTTTCGAAAAAAAGGGAAATTATGCTGCCGCATTATAAAGATTTTGGCAAAAACCAACAAAAAAATTTAATACATGAATACACAACAATATAGAACATATCTATTATTATGTTACTCAAAATCAATTTATTAATTCGTTAATTAAGCCTGCAAAATATTCTTCTTTGAATTAACTTTTTAAACAACTAGTGAGAATTTTAGAACAACTATTCTGATGATATAATATGCTTTTATATTAAAAAACGTCGATAAAAAAGTAAAAAAAAATCAGATTAATAATCAAAATCATTAAAAATTCTAGTCATGAAGATAATATATTTTTTTATTAAATAATAAAATGACCATCTTTTAAAATTTTTTTTCAAATTTTAATGACTATAACAAGTACATAAAAAATGTCTCTTTTTTTACTTACTTTCTTACTACATTTCCGTTAACAGCTGAACTAAAAAAAATTTTTTATCACCTCGGATTCCGAAAAGACTCTAAACAGGAAAATAACTTAATTTTTTGGGCCCAACTTGGATTCAGGCTCTAATCTTTTTTTCCCCGCGATTGGCCTCTAACTTCCTTTCATACGCTGCTACCTAAAAAAATTGAAATTTAAAGTAAAATAAGTAAATGAAATATTAGTTGTACAAAGGGTTTCACGCTATCAGGATATAGCTTTTACTTTTTTTTCATTTTAAACTAGTTCAAGTTTAGCTTTGTACTTTGAAGAAAAACGCACATCCAGATTAAACAAAATATTGCGCCATCTTGACAGAAAACATTAAACATTTGATTAAATGTATACCAAAACTGAAAATATAGATTCCATTTACCTAATAAAGGTTTGACCTTAAGACAGCAACTTCAAAATAATCACTACTAAAATTTTTCCCTCCCCATATTTCAAATTTTGTGTATACCGAAAAAAATTTACAATGGAGCCTTCAACCTTCAAGGTATACTTAAGTCAGATGAAAAATAAATTAATCAATTTTTAATGATATTTTACTTACTTCTTCCTTATTAACTGCCGCATCCATGGGAATATTTAATCCTAAACAAACTTACTTCTTGTTAAATATTTAACTTTTTTACTTTGACTACATTGAAACCTTTCTTCTACCTCAAACTTAAAACATTCTCCCGGATTGACACTATTTTTATTATGTCTTTCCAGTAAGGTAAGAATGTGAAGTAAAAAAATTCCTCAACGTCTAAAGTAACATATCATTAATAAATTATAGTATTATGGAAAGCCAAATACTATAATTTACATTTTAAAAAATAGTATGTTTATATTAATAACTTAAGTTTGCTCACGTTAAAACAGTTTCTAAAGAGGCTTGAAAAAAAAGGGTATAAAGCTTAAAAGTATCATCTATATTAAGCCTATGGCCACCCAAAAAAGGTTAGAAAGCTTAAGAAAAACTCGGATAATATAACTCTGTGTATGGTCAAATGTATTGATGACCACCAGTGAAACCCTGACTATTGGTTGAGGTTGGAAACCCATTAAACTGTAGGTCCCATCTGGATGACAAAACC
>JAHBCN010001695.1:0-109610 GCA_019359885.1 Listronotus oregonensis | reverse complement strand
CGAGGTAGAAATCTTTTAACTGGAAAAATGTTTAATTAAATGATAAAGTCTTTTTTCATGGTATAAAAACCCTACTTCAAAACGGCCCCATTTTTAAATAAAGGCGTAGGAATTTTTTTTTTTTAAATTACATTTTCCCTTATTTTCAAGTGGGTTTTTTTATATGAATAAAACTACGAGTAAAATCCCTTTTTGATGATTAACTTTTGTTACTATTGGGGATATTGATAGTTGGGGACACTTTCTATTCTTTTTTTACATTAATTTCTCAAAATTTTTTTGTTAATAACGTTCTTAAAATTTGGTTTTATGGTATTAGTCTTTTCTTCTTTTTTTAAAAAGGTACTCTTAAATATTTCAATAAATTAAAGGGGGCGAGATATATTAATTTTAAACTTGCGTAGTACGAAGAGAACAATAAAATTAAAAGACAATAGTATTTTTAAAAAAAAATGTTTGAAATGTCCCCCCTTGCAAAAAAAATTTTAGTTATTAATTTAAAACCTCCTCCAAAATTTACGCATAAAATTATTATTTTTTTTTTTTCATTTTAGGTTTTTTTTTTTGAAAAACCTTTTAGGTTACGTATCGACATTTCAAAAAAAAAAAGGGCCCCCTTTTTCATCATTTTTTATTGAAAAATATCAAAAATAATTAAAAAAAAAATAAAATGGAAAAAATTGATTAAAATAAAAAATTTAAAAAACGAGTTTTCCCCCCAGACCTTTTCGTTAGGCAACGATCTCTCATATTTCAATCAACGTTCTGATTTGATTTTGATCAATTTGGCCCCCCATTTTTCGGACCTCAAAAAAAAGATCCGGTAAGGTGTTTGGGGGGGGGGAAAATGTCTTAGTTCCCTTCCTGTTAATCCCCATGTGCAAAATTGGATTGGGTCTGGGCTTCTTGGGGGCCCAAAAACATGGTACAGTTTGCCAAGCTAACATTTTTGTGTTGGCTTACATGTTTAAAAAAAAAATTACTGACTCAACGTAAAATCAGCTGATTGGGTAAACCCCATTGAATTAAAGGGTTTCAATTTTTTTTAAAAAATTTTTTTTTTTAGGTTTTTTATTTCGTGTTTAAGTAATTAGTAGATCGAGATTATTGGTGTTTTTATTTTTTGTGTGGACTATTTGACTTTTTTTTATTTTTTTTTTCTTTTTTTAATTAAAATTTTTTTTTGGACCTTAAAATTTGGGGTTTATAAAAAAAAAAAAAAAAAAAACTAGAATGGGATTTTTTTTTTTAAATAAAACCCAAAGGGAAATTTTTAAGTTTTTTTTTTTTTTTCCATTTTGGAAAAAAAGGCTTTTTAAAACAGGGTTTCCCAAAAAAGCTTTTGGTAAAATTTGGGGTTTTGGGGAGGTTTTTTTAAAAAAAATTTATACTAAAAAAAAATTTTTTTATTATTTGGGAATATTTTTCCTTTCCCCCAAAAGGTTATAATTCTTTTATTCAATTAAAAAAATTAAAATCCTAGATGTCCCTTTTTTAAAATTTATTTTTTGATTTTTAGTTTCGAGATCGAAATTTTAAAGTAATTTAAGACTTACCCAGAACCAAAGGGAAACTTTGAAACAAAGGGGGGTTTGGAAAAAAAAATGAAGATTAGGAATATCTTGGGTTTTTCATACATGGCTTTTATTAAACCTGTAGTCTTAGAAACATTAAACCAGAACCACTTGCTGACTTATAAACTTGAAATTTTAAAAAATTAAAAAACTAAGAAATCTTTATTTTCCTTAATACTTTTCATATCTGTTCAGAAAAAAAAGGGTTTTTGATTCCTTTTTAAAACTAAAAAAAAACAAGATTACATAAAATGAAAAAAATTTTGAAATTGGTTAAATACCTCCAATTTGGGCCTTTATTGCATTTTACGTAAGCCAGCACCATTAAATTTTAGAAAACGGCCTTATGGGGGGAAAGAAAATATGGTTTTAAAAAAGAAATATTCCCCTTTTAAAACGGCGACAAAAGATTTTTGGGGGGTTGATTCAGCGCCTACCAAATCTCCCATATCTATGTCGTCGATGCTCTTTTCGGGGGGGGCATTCCCGTTTTATGGGACCCACATTATTATATATTAATAAGGAAAATGGTAATAAAAACATATACAAGTTATCTTTTTTTACTTTTTGCTTTTCTTTATTAAACTCCTTTTTCTTTTAATAAAAAGCTAAATATTAAAAAACTATTTCATTTAAACACATTACATCAATGGGAAAAAAGTTTTAAAAAACTTGAACTCCAGCATCCCAGTCCAGCTGTAAAACGCCAAACCTACCACTTTGTCTTCTCTTTCTTAAAATGTCCAGACTAGTATCTGCTGCGTCGTTCATACATTTTTTTTTTATCATTACATACGTTTGCTTTTTCCATAAAAACTCCTGGTGGCACTACCACTTTTAAAGCCTAAAACGACCTTCCAACGTTTTTTTTTTAAATTTATTTTATAAAATATAAAAATTTTTAATGATACTCTGAATAAATAAATGATTATTACTGTTTTGTTTTATTTATTTTAAATTTAATAAGGGCAGCTAAAAGTTTTTCGATAAATAAATCGACTTTTTTTTAGGCATTTTAAAAAAAATTTTAATTTGCAAATAAGGGATATCGAACCACCCCCTTTTAGTGAGATTTTTTTTTCAGGATATTTCAATTCAACTTTTTTCCTGCAAATAAACAAAAAAAGTGTAATATTTTTCATTTTTTTTTTCATACCTTAGCGCTCTAATTAAGGTGTATTTAAGGACTAAGTGTGTACAAAAAAAGTAAAATAGTGTAAATATTTTTTAAAAACAAACAATAACTATTAATCTGCACTAGATAGGTGAAAATGATAATTTTTAATAAAATATTTGGCCAAACATCAAGCTTTCACAATTTTTCAAAATATGAACGGCAAGAAAAAAAAATGATAAATTTAGTTATTGTTTAAAAGATTTTTTTAAATATTAAAATTTTAAAACTCCCTTCCCTCGGACGGTCCGACTAAAATTCTTTTATCAGCCAACAAAAATCTGAAAACAAAATTTACTAATATGTAGGGATACCCCTTTCCAACCTAAAAATGTTAGCTTGGACAAAAAATACGTATATCGACCTCTTGAAGATACCACAATTGTAGCCACATGGGTCACAATCATCATAAGCATAAAATTTTCCCCAATAAATCGGACAAATGGAACTACATGTTCTTCCAAAATGTCGGTAATAACCTCTCTGAAAACCCCCCTCTACCCCAAACTAACTGCGGCCCCTAAACTTATTCCACCCCACACATTATCGATCCCCACCATAACTAACAGTTTGCACGAAGTTACTTGGGCGTATCGTTCCCCCGGTCCCCCATACCCATTTCGCCTATCATCAGAATAAAGGCAATATCGGGGTTCGTCAAAAAATACTAGACCAATTCAATATCCCCTCTATGTCTACGAGCAAAATTTAGTCTATGGTCTGCGGTAAGTGGGGTTGGGCCCTACCGGCTTATATCTCAGCGAAAATCTTCACGGATCGTGTTTTGGCTGATTCTAAAATTATACCGTTCCAAACATTCATTCTGAAGAGATGTACTGGTCAAAAACCCTTTTTCTTAGTGTACAAGTTGTAAAAACGATCTTGATTAGGCGTTGTTACCCTTCCCGACCCTGCCTTTTTGGTTTTTTTTGTGTTACTTCCAGTGTTCGCAAATCGTGTCAAGACTGTACTGATGGTCAACTGATTAATTTTTAAATCGGTTTGCTAGCTCATTTTTAGTGAACCTTCCCCGCGAAGAGTAACGATTCAATGCAGTCAGCCTCAGACAAATTACGATTTTGTTGCTGTTGTGGGTTTATTTTATACCGCTTGCAAAAAAAATATACCAAAAATTTTTTTAAAAAAATGAAAATTTTACTTAAAATGCTTAAAGTACAAAAAAAGTGAAACAAAAAAATTTTATCACATTCTTTTTTGGGGAATGTTAGTTCGTTATCAAAAAAATTTAATGACATTGAAATCTGAGCTTTTTTCCGCTAAAGTAGCAGAAGCTTTTAAAAGAAAACTGCTGATAAAAAAAAATTTTTTTGAACCAAAACACAAATGCAGTATTTTAAATTTTTATGACTTAAAAATTTGGTTTTTTCTTGGATGACAATCCCCACAAATCTAGGCCAGAAGATGACGTTGCTTTTAGAGATGTATCGAATTTGGGGGGAATAAAAATTTCGTTTAAAAAAATAACAGGTAGCCCTTTTTTAAAATGTATCTGCAATTTGTGTGCCATTTCATAAATGTCTCTATAGAAAATTAACATTATAAGTAATGAATGTATAACTAATAAATTTTATCGACTTCCTTTTTTAAAAAAACATTTTAAAAGTTATCTTAAATTTTTTTTTGGGGCCTTGGCAAGATCTAGGGGACTAATCCCCCAAAATCGACCAGTCGATCGCGATCGACCTGTTGGCCAATCCTGCCCTATATTTTAAAAAAAAAAGGGGGCCGTTTTGGAGCTATATTTATATAACGGCTTATGTTATTTTTCCCCAAGGGGTTTGCCTTTGGGGTTCTTTTTTTTTTTGGAACCCCCCCCAAAAAGATATATTTTCAATTGTTAAACAAATTTGATAACTAATGAAAAAATCATATAATTAGGTCATATGTTGTATCAGTTATATTATCATTGTTTCTAGGGGGAAATTTTTTTTTCTAATAAAATAATTGCTAGTCCTTATTATGTGGTCATATTTTATACGAGTTGTTATACTTTATTTTCAAATATACAATTTAGGTAAGACGTATTATATTTTTAAACTGTCAAAATATAAATTGACCATTCTTCTTTTTTACTTACAGAAGATCAAAAAAAGTTTAAAAAAATTTTTTCTTTTTTTTTTGCATTTTTTAAAAAAATTTTAAAATCTAAATTTTTTAAAACGGTTAATTTTTAATTATATATACAGTGAAAGGGGGAAAGGGGAGACCCTATTTTAAAAAAATTACAATAAGGCCCCCGCACTTCTTTATCGAATTACCTCTGCAAAAGGGGCTTTTTGAACCAGGTCAATGATCGATGAGTATAAATTTTTTTACCAGGTTAAAAGAATTGATTTCTAGGTTTTTTTTTTATTTAAAAAACCCGAGGGGAAACCCAAATAAATGGGACTCTGTAGTTTTAAACCCTGTATAAGTGAAACATTTTATCAATTTTTTTGGATTTAAAAGTTTTTTTAAATGAAAATTTTATAAATGGAATAACCATACATTTCGACCTCTATAAGGGGGGGCCTCTGTAAAAGAAAACTATTTTAAATCTGCCCCCATTGGAAAACGGGGAAAAAAAAAAACCCCTTTTTAAAAGGTATATATATATATATATATATATATATATATATATATATATATATATATATATATATATATATATATATATATATATATATATATATATATATATATATATATATATATACAGGGTGATTCATAAGGAAATGTCAATTTTTTAGGTACGTCAGGGCCCCAAAAAAAACAAAAAAGTCTTTACAAATATGGGTCCGCAAAGGCTTCGTTTCCGAAATACAGGGTGAAATTTTTTTTTAATTTTTTAATTTTAAAAAAAATCTATGATACTGTAAATATTGGAGAAAAAAATTTGGGACCCCCGGTTTTTTTTTTTGGGGGATTCGAACCTAAGCTTAGAAAAGGGTCTTACTTGTTGGGGGGTGCCAGCTAAGTCTTTTTCCCTTTTTAACAATCACAATTTTTTTGGAAGGGCCCCGTATTACATTTTTAAGTAAATTAAATATTTTTTTTCATTTTTACGTCAAAAAGGTATACTTGTTAATAGGATAGGAGCAACCTTTTTTTGAGAAAAATTTTTGTTTAAAAAAAAAAACGACGCATTTATTATAGCAAAATTTAAAAAATAAAAAAAAATAAAATGTAAATTAAAAAAAATATGTATTTTAATTTTCAATACTTTTTTTTTTTTTTAAAAGATGTTCAAAAAAACAAATTTTTGGTTTAATAATTTTCATCAAATACACATAAAGTGCCTATGCATGTTTTTAACACCCTGTATATAGGAAACCTTGCGGACCCATATTTGTATAGACTTTTATGTTTATTTATAAAACCCCAACTTACCTGAAATATTGACATTTCCTCATTCCCTGTTTATTAATGGCCCCCTTTTCATAAAATTTATTTTAAATCAAAAACCCTGTTGAATCTCATTCTTTGCCTATTTTAAAACAACCTGCTAAATATTTTTTTGATAGATATTTAATAAAGGTTTAGCATATTGTTATGATTCAATAATGAATTCATGAATATGAAACTGGACCCTACTGTAGCAGACTTGCTTGCTTCATACCAATGAAAAAAAGGTGCAGAAAAAAATTGAGAATAATGGTATGATGATGACTGACTGACAAAAAATATCAGTTTCCCCGCAAAACAAATTCCCTTTTGAAAGTAAAATATAACATTTTTTTAAGCTCCTTATCGCATTAAAGAAAACGATCGTGAAAAATTTTTTAAAAAAAAAATGTTATTTCAATAAAATTTTTTTTAAAAAGGGGGTTTTGAAGGAGATTGAGAACGGGTTAAATTTTTGATTCACATTTTTTTTTAAATTTTAAAGGGGGGATTAAAAAGAATTATAAATATAAAAAAAAATAAAAAAAAAATAAACAAGTAGATTTTATTTAATTTTTTTAAGTACCAAATTTTTCCTTTTTATATAGTTTATAAATAAATTTAAATTTTTTTTTTTTTGTTTGATAAACATATTATATATTAATTTTATAAAATTTATTTTTTTTTTACTAAATCTCTATAAATTTAAAAAAATAAATAAAAATGCATAAATTAAAAAAAAAATTGATAAACATTCATTAAAACTAATCTGGTATTAATTTTGAAAAACCCCATCTTTTTTTAATAAAAGTTTTTTTTAAAAAAAACTCTTTAGTATTGTAAAATTGTTAGAAATTTTTTTGTTCCTACATTTTAATTTTATATTCGGTTTTTTTTAAATAAAATGTGACAACGCTGTCTTTCCCGGGGACAAATGGTGTTTTTGGCGCGGTAGGTTTATATTTTGAATGCTTATACCCCCCATTATAAGGTTTCACGGTAAAAAAGGGGAAGATGGGTCACAATCTCGATGTTCTAACACGATTCCTTTTTTAAACAATATAAATAAAAATTGCCGCAAAAAATACAAAGGGGAAAAAAGTAAGAAAAAAAGGGAGTATAGACAACCTTGAGAGTCAGATAAGGGAGGTCGACAGTTGACAGTTGGTTTGGAGACCGGTAATCGGCCCCCTTACAATGCCTATAGGGGATTTAAAAAATTTTTGTAAACTCCCCCCGTCGGGGGGTTGCAATTAATATATACCCGCGCTGTCCCAAGTCCCCCAAAAATGTCATAGGGGGAAATATAAGACATTAGTATCATATTTGGGGGTGGCCCCGAAATATAAGTGCTAGAGCCCCCCTTTTTTTCTAGCGTATTATGGAAGGCCCCAAATGAAAGTGTCCCAGCTGCTGTCTCCATCTAGCATAATTTAATGTCCCAAAATGCCACACATTCTTTGACATTTTTTTTAAAAATTTTTTTTTTGATGAAAATGCATCCAATAATTAAAAAAAATGTCCTTATTAACTTTACGTGTTGTATGTAAAGAAAAGCTAATGGGGGGTTAATTGGTAAAATTTAAATATATTGAGTTATCAATTAAAGAGAGGGAGGATGTTAATAATGTATTAGTGAGGGAGAACTTTTTTTCCTTTTTTTTTAAAGAAAAATCTTTTTTGGGCATACTTAAATGTTTCATTTTTTTTTAATTAATCTTAAATGAGATGCCAAACTACAATACAAACTTTTTTTTATAAAAATCTGATTCCATCCTGTAATCTGCGCATTTACTAAAATTTTTGATCACTAGGTAATTACTGTCAGCTACCAATAAACATACCCCCTTTGAAACATTTGCAGTAAGCAGTCAAGAATCCCGATCAAAAATAATAATTAGACATTATCTTGATCAATTGTCTCCCCATCTCTTACGGTTAACGAATTTCTTATATATGTAGGTACTTAAATTTCCGACGTCCTGTGGACAATTGGTCCTTTTTAATTAAAAAAATTTCAATCTTTTTTCATATTTTTAAGTGATTCGTCCAAAAAAAAAAAACAACTGAAACCTTTTTGTGTTTTTTTTTTTTTTTTTTGTCCAGTAAGCAAATGTTTTTTGCAAAAAAAAAAATTAAAAAAAATTTTTCACCGGTTCTATATGTCGTTTAGGCTGCTGAATCCGAATCTGGGTTTTCCACCTGCCAAGCATAAGCTTCACAACGAAATAAAAAAAAATCTCTTTGTTCGACTTTTTTTTTTTTTTTTTTTTTAACTGTAACTCGAAAATAAGCTTTTTTTAAAAGGATAACTGGGGATACACTTAATTAAAGGACAAAAATTTCCTACAAATATGTATAATAACTCTAAAGTGGGGGAACAATCCATAACGTCGGTTAAAAGTCGTTTTAAAAAAAATGGCTTTTTTTGACTTTCGCTAAAAAGGAAAAACAATTCTAAGCCGGGGTTTGGTGTCCTACCCCCAACTTCATACATCTCCAAAATTAATTATATTATGATTACCTTGTATGTCCGGTTTAAAATATGTATAAGAAATTGGAAACGTGAATGAGGTACATAGTTCAACGAGCCTTCTAGCTCAAACGAAATCATACTACTTTTAATTTGAATAAGGTTTTGATAAAAGGAAAAATATTTGAATACTTGGTAATCATAAAATAATTGATATTGAATAGTCAAGAAATGCCATTTTTTCAACACGACCCGACCTAACGACGTTACGGATTGCTACAGACTTTAGAGTTATGATTACCTATTTGTAGGAAGTTGGTTCTTTAATATCATAGTTATCATGAAAAAAAAACTGAGGTTTTTTACAATTTCGTTGTGAAGTTCATTCCTGGCAAGGTGGCAAACCTCAGATACGGATTTAGCAGAACCTAAAAAAAAAGAACCGATGAAAAAAAACTTCTACATTTTTTTCCTGGAAACGCCGTTTCTGAACCTTGGATGACTGAACTATTTATGCATCATATTCAGTCGGTTTTTATTAGAGTATTATAAAATTTAAGGAAATAAAAAGTTGGGAATGGTCAATTTATTAGTCGTAGTTGTGAATGTTTTAATATTTAATATAAAACAAAATACGATCACCCTTTTAGTATATTCCAAAGACGCCAAATGCTTGGATCCACATGCGAATCAAGATTTGACCACCCTAATTGTGTTTTAACATGTAATAAACGTTCTTTATTAGACAATCCTGGTAAGTAAAATGTTTAAAGTGATATTAATTCCACCAAAAACATTTATGTAAAATAAGGCCCAAGTTCCTATCCAGAAATCTCGACTTCTTAAAGTACTGATAAGATCTAGAATTAGACCAAGTTTGGCTTGGTAAGCTTTTACTGATTTATCCATATTAACGTTTTGTTATTATTACAGAAAGTGTTTTTTATGAATGCAGATAGTCAGTAAAAAACTTGCCAAATCAAAAAAGAGTGGAAAAAAATGATAGGAACTTGGCCCTTATTTTACATAAGTGTTTTTGGTGGAATCTCATGCCTGTTGTTTTTCTTAGTACATCTGTAGGTAGAACCTAACCTAATCATAAGACTGAATAGGAAGTACGAAAATTGCTCATTTTATTGTTCCTTAAATCGCGCACCATTTAAAGTCTATGGGTAAATGTGGCAAAGAGCATTTCGGGATAAGCATGGGGTAGCGGCCCCAGTGGTAATTTTAACTGCCAATTTTGATGTACGATGGTCTTAGGGAATACAACTTACGTGTAAAATATTACTTAAAAATATGCATTCATTTTGCGAGAAAATAAAAAAAAAAATTTTATGAAAAAAACTTTTTTCGTTCATATAGTTATAAATATATCAATGTCCATGATATATGTTGTACGTAACTTAGAGAGACGATATTTTAATCAAAAAATCTCGAGATAAATATTTTAAAAAACATTTTTGAAATTTTTGAAAAATTATATTTATGCTTTCTTAGCATGATACACCTACGAAATTTTCATATATAATAACACAAGAGAAAAAATTTTGTCGGCAAAATATTCGAAAGGTATGAATGAAAGTTTGTTGCTTGGCAATTTCGCGAATGACATTTTTGAAAAAATCACGAGCCGTTAGGCGAGTGATTTTATCAAAAATTTCATGAGCGAAATTACCGAAAAGCAGCAAACTTGAATAAAACCTTGAGAACAATTTTGCCTACATAATTTTTTTTCGAGTGGTATTCGTCATGACTATTTCACGTAAGGAGATTTTGAAAATAAACAGAACACAGAATTGTTTTATTTAAAAAAAATTGCCATGAAAACTAGTAACTAAAAACTACCTAATTATTTATATAAAATGTGCAATTATAATAATTATTAGTTTGAGCGCTGTTTTTTTCAACCACAGCAGATTGAGTTTGTACCTGGACCTGAGTACTCGTAGAGGCCGAAGCTTCATTTTCCTTATTTTGTCGCAAATTGTTAATTAAATTTAGGTGGTGCTCTGGATTCAGCTGAAGATATGGTTTTAAAGAGTTGGTACTAGAATGTCCTGTGAGCTTAATAGCTTCTTGATCACCAACTCCATTTTTTGTTAAAGTAGAGATTGCAGAAGATCGATGGGAATGATTGGTAATTTTAATTTTTTTGTATCTAAGCCAATTTTTTCAGCAGATTGTTTTGTCCACTTTGATAAGGTATTTAAGCCCAAAGGCATGTTTTTGTACTATACTCCTTTTTTCCAGCTGGGATGTATAGTTAAAAACAATCGCTCTGTGGTCAAGTGAGGATTAGTTGCTCTTTTTTCCATTAATTTCAAATATAATCTGACTGGACACAGGTTTTCATTGGTTCTGTTTCTTACTAGCCATTTACTATTTGTCAAACTTTTAGAGCCTTCTTGGGAAGTTTTTGAAAATATGGGATTATATTTAACCCTTCCAGAGAATTTGCCTAAAAAAATTAATCTTTAAGCAAACAAAATAAATATAACCATTATTTAGTTACCTACCCTTGAGGTCCAGTTCTTTTTGAAAATACAGAATTTTACAATTAACGGCTTCGTTGCCACGCCAGGCAAGTTCAAAGGAACAAATGTGGAAATATATTTTTTGTAATCCGTCTGGATTGTCCCCGTCTTAACATTTGACCATTTCCAAAAGATCTGTAGTAGTAAATGCTTTTGAACTCACTTTCCTTTTTTCAGGCCTTGCCTGAAGTTGCCGACGCTTTGCATCTCGTGCCAATCGAGCTAATTTAAATATTATGTCCTGAAATGGATCCACTTTTTTGCCAAATTCTTTGAAATATTTTTCTTGCACGATCTGTGCCACTGTATTCCACAAGGATTTTATACTAGACTCTTTGTAGTCCTCTCCATTTCTTTTCTTCAAGTTATACCCATAATCTTCTAAAATTTTCGCCAAATCTTCTGTAATTTCTTTCCTCAAGAAATTGGGAAAATTGTTCCCAAGCAGATTTTTTCGATTTCGCCGTGTTATAAGGGTTCGTGTTATGAATTGCTTTTTCGATCTCAGTAAATGAATTACTTCCAAATCTGTTTTCATTGTTTGAACTCATTTTTTGCCGATAATTCAAAAATTATGAATGAAAAATATCAGTTTGACAATGTCAAAAAATTGTCGCTGAAATACCATGTTGTTGGTTTTGTCCAGGTAGCAATATTTTCAGGTGGATTTAGAAAGTATTTTTTAAAATCATTATATTATTGAAATTTTTTGAGTAATATTTATTTTAAAAATTAGATTAAACAAAAGAGCTTAATATCCATAGTTAACTGAATTAAAAGCACTTAACAACAATAAATTTTTAATAACAGTACAAACATATACACTAAATATAATACACTATAATCAAATTGGGGTGCTTGTCAAGAAAACCACCTACGGAATTTGTTATTTTTTGATTATACATTCAAAAGTTCATTATTTTTAAAACACTTTAAGCAAAAAAAAATGAGGATGCCTCAAGTCTTTTAATTAAATTTAAGAAACATAGTGCATAAAATATAAACCTTCGTGAGCTTCATTTAATGTCTTTTTAAACGGCAACATTTTGATGATGATTTTTTCTTTCACTTATTATTTGTTTCTCCATAAGAAACCACATAGGGTCTGAAAAAAATATTTTTCACATCACAAAATAAAATAATTTCTTTATTTTCCATATAAAGAATTGATACCATGCCGTTTTTTTATGTCTCTGCCTAAATGAGCAATGCTGCCAGATGTTTTCTATTTATTTGTTAATATTTAAGATTGTTTTTTTTTCGTTTAACAGAAATAAAGTTTTTTTATAGAAAAAAAATAACCAGAACTAACAAACAACCACTTTCCTAATTAAATTTTTCCCAATTACATTTGACACTGGCTGGAATTTCAAATATTTTTGATTTAATGAAAAATAATCTTAATAATAATGTATTATAAATTATTAATATTTCCGTTTAACAACACTGTAAACCTCTTCTAGCGGCGAAAGTATTTATTTCACGTAAATCGTAAATATTTAAAAAAAATTCAAGTAATGACCAATTTTTATCATTTTAATACCGATTTTTTTGGTGAAAACTATCTAATCCTTAATGTTTTTTGTCTTAGATAATATTATTTAAAGTATATTTACATTGTAACTTTAAAAATCGTCCAATTCCGTGGGTGGTTCTTTACAAAACCCAAATTGGCACAAAATAATTTCTATATACTACGAAAACTAGACAATATACAGGAAATACCCTGTTTAGCAATTAAAATTTAAACTGTCTATAAATCAATAATAACCAAATAAAATCATCGAACAGTATGAAAACCCTGTCGACACCTGCGCTGTTCAAGTTGTAAATTACGGGATGTGTGTTGCCACATTTACTATAATTTTCGCGACTGATTATAGTGTATAATGTTTAGTGAATATGTTTGTACTGTTATTAAAGATTTTGTGTTGTTAAGTGCTTTTAATTCAATAAACTATGGATATTAACCTATTCTGTTTGATCTAATTTTTAAAATAAATATTACTCAAAAAATTTTAATAATATAATGATTTTTAAAATATTTTCTAAATAATAAGAAAACACTCTTCCACCCACGTAAAAATTTGGATTGTAGATTTGTAGATTATGATAAAGGTGTTTTTCAGCGAAAATTTCGTAGGTGTATCACGCTTAGAAAGCATAAAATAAATTTTTAAAAATTTCAAAAACATTTTTTAAAATAATTATTTCGAGATTTTTTGACAAACATATCATGATCTCTTTCCAAGTTATGTATATCATGGACATTGATTAACTATGAACGAAAGAAAAGTTTTTTTCATAAAAAATATTTTTTTGATTTTCTCGAAAATTAATGCATATTTTTAAGGAAACAGGTAAGTTGTATTCTGTAAGAACATTGCACACCAAAATTGGCAGTTGAAATTACCACTGGGGCCGCTATCCCATGCTTATTCCGCCATGCTCTTTCTGTGTGTAGTTAATAAAACCCTGCCTGCATTTTAAATTATAAGACAATAATGATCTTAGGAAGTCAGGTTCAAATATATTGCGAAGTTCTAAAGTAGTCCCTAAAAATACGATATTACGGTCCTGTTACAGGGCTTTCCGAGTAAAAATGACATTCTTCAGTATTTTTCTTTTATTTGTGCCCTAAAATATACATCAAATTTCAAGTTTTTGCAAAATTCTAAAGTACCCTCAAAAATATACGGGCTTTTAAGAAGAAAGCTTAAAGGCGCGTTTACACCAAAGTTGCTCTTCTCAAATTAGAGCAACAAGTGAAAAATTTTTTTGTAGAAAACTAAAAGTAGCTTTTATTTAAATTTAGAGAAACAAGTGGAAAACTTGTTGCCAAAGAATTGGCGCGAAAGGTTTAGGCAGAAGTTCTCCAGTTCTCCACTAGTTTTTTACAAGTTGCTTGCGCAAAACGCGCAGCAACAAATCTTCCACTTTTAGTTGTGGTTAGTTAGGTTTTTTGGCCTTTACCAACACTCTTTACCAACACAAACCGGTAGATTCGTCTTTCCACAAGTAAAAAACAGAAAAAGTTGCTGTATTTTGTAGAAAAAGCAACAAATTGCCGCAACTTGTGAAAATCTTAGTGGAATACTTTGGTGTAAACGCACTAAAGAAATTTTAAGTTTCTACTCCCTCAGCAAATGCCCCATAATTCTAATGGGTCAATGAGTCAGTCAGTCGATCATTAGTAAAATTGACGATTTTTAAAATCAAATATGCAAGAGATCACTTTACATGACAAAAATAATTTTTATTGTGTTTTGATTCTTTACAAAAGTGCTATTCTTTCCACTATGTGTTCTAATTGGTAGCGGACATAAACTTTTATATCTAGATACATATTTTAAACAAAACTTTTTAGCTGTTTTTCGAAATAATAAACAGTGGTTTATAATTAATCAAACACAAAAAATATATGCATGTAATATTGCATTACTGTAGCCTAGCTATGCTTATCAAACTAGTTTTGTTCTGCTGGTCCCGTATTCTTGAGGTTATTAGAAAACCATACATGATATATAATTTTTTGAAATTAAATTTTGGTTTAACTGGATTTGTTTTTAAAATATTTCTGTAAAATGTAAGTCATGTTTTATTTAACAATTACTTTATCTATTATGTTTTCCTATATGGGCCTAGCAGCAACTAGATTAGGATATCCCACAGCTCAATCTGAGCAGGCTCTATCGATTGATTAATATAATCAGTTTTTTACAATGGAAATATAGGTAATATATTTAAAAAAAAAACAATGCTTTTGATGCCAAACTCTTTAATTTATATCCTATATAGCCCATTTTCTATTAATTTTTGTAATTTGTTTTGGTCATTATTAAGAGAAATCATTTGTTCTTAAAGTGAATTCATTTTTGTTACTTTTTAATACAATTGTTTTCAAGAATTTTCTGGCCACACTCACTTTTCGCCGCTTTCTCTCATAATTTCTACTCCCTTAAACTCATGAATAGAGGCCCTGAGTAATAGTTTAATACAAGTTTGTTTAGTTAGTCCTTTAAAAGATAATCTTTTAAAAATATCTGTTTTTTGGCCCGTATCAACTTGGCTTTGGAACAAAATGCGCAGCAGAAGCAGCAATACATGCAGTACGTCGTTTTCTTCTTTATCCTCACAAATCAGATAAAGTTATTCTAAAATAAGATTATCAAAACGCGTTTAATATGGTAAATAGAAAAACCATTTTATCACGAGTCAGCGAATATCTCCCAGAATTTTTACCATTTATAGCTCAATGTTATGATAAACCAAGTTTACTTTCTTACGGTAATCAACATATTCTTTCCCAAAGAGGTGTCCAACAAGGAGATCCTCTTCGACCAGCTCTTTTAAGTTTAGCAATTCATCCACTTGTTTCATCATTAAATACAGAAATAAATCTTTAGTATCTAGATGACGGTATACTTATAGAAACCCAAATTCGGTTTTAGATAATTTTCATAAAATAATCAGAGGAAGTAAAAATTTGGGTTTAAATTTAAATTTTGATAAGTGTGAATAAACTGTTTTATCTAAACATCATTCTAATATACTATTAAATTTTTTGAGTAATGTTTCTAATCTGTCAGTAATTCCCATTCCAAATTTTAATTTATTAGAAAGTGCTTTTTCGTCAAATGAAATTGAATACTCAGTTAATAAAAAGACAGAATTTTTAAAATCTCTAGACTCACATAATTTTTATTATTTACTAAAATATTCCTTTGGTATTATACCTCGAATGTCTTATTTGTTGAGATGTTCACCTTGTTGGGAATCTCCAGATTTACTTCGTGAATTTAATGATGTATTAGAAAGTTTTGTTTAAGACATAACAAATTGTGATATTAAATTAAATTCTTGGTTACAAAGCACTCTTCCAGTAAAATTTGAAGGTCTCGGAATAAGAGATACATCTACTCTGTCTATTTCTGTCTTTTTAGGTTCAATTAATGACTTATCAGATTTACTTTCCAAAATTTTACCTTCCTATATTCTTGTGACAATAGACAATGATTTCAGCAATTGTTTTGTCTGCTTGCAATCTTCAAAATCAACCACAAAAATTACCAAAAAAACAGAAAGATTTTGATTTTTTGATTTGCCAAGCTCGTCACAAATATATTACAAGCATATGCCAGACAAGTGAAGATAAGGCACGTCTACTTGCTCTTTAGGCCCCCGAAAGTAATGCTTGGAATAACGCACTTCCATCTTGGTCCTTGAAAAATTTGTTAGAAAACAAAACATGCCATATTTCCATCGCTCTCAGACTTGGTCTGCCTGTGTGTGGACAGCACACCTGCGTTTGCGGAGAAAATGCTGATATTTATGGCTTACATGGGTTAAGCTGCAAAAAGCGCAGGGCGTTCTTTTAAGCCGGTCCCAGACACTACGTGCATATGGAGAATGTTCGGCGAATGTGCGAATATTTGAACTATTCACTACACCTTTGGCCACCCTCCCACACGCTTCTTTATTTAAAAAATGCGTCCAGTGACAAATATTTCCCGTAGTAGAGAAGCCGAAGTCTTGATTTTCAGTGGCGTGGCGTTGCAGTTCAAAATGGACAGTGATGAAGAGCAGATGGTTGTCGCTGCTTTTTTTTATTTCTATTCTTATGTTCTGGAATCTGTGGGTTCCAAATGGCAGGTTTATTTTCATATAATTGTATAAACTCTAACGTTAACTCGTTGATCCCTTCCATTTCAGCAAATAAAAACCAAATCAACCCGCCACCAATGCAATACACAACGAACTAAGGGGTGCGCTAAAGCAAAAAAACATATAAACAAAGCCGTAGGGTCTGGGAGCGATGCCGAAAATCACTACGCGGCACTTCGCCGTACTACGAGCTTCTTTCATTCGTGCCAGTTTACCGACAGCCTCCTGGAAAATGACGAAGTACGAATCTTCGTCGAAGGTAGGGCTCCCACACGCTACGCGAATAAGCTCGAATACCGAGTGTTCACCGAATACACGTAGTGTCTGGGACCGGCTTAAGAGACAGTCAGATAAATGACATTATCAAGAGAGCTATGATTTCAGCTGAAAATCTTTCTGTGTTAGAGCCTCTTGAAGTTTGCAGAAGCGATGGAAAACGTGTAAATGAAATGACCTTAATACCCTGGAAATATTAAAAAAATACTTTGGGACGCTACTTGCAGCCATATACTTGCAAAATCCTATCTGGATAAAACTTCTAATTTAATAGGTGCGGCTGCTCGTCTTGCCGAGAATAAAAAATATTTAAAATATAAAGAGCTTGAAGACCGCTTTATCTTTATTCCTTTTGCTGTAGAAACTATTGGTCCTTTGGGTGATGAGGCTAAGGGTTTTATAAATGAAATTTGCAAGAAAATTCCATACAAAAAATCTCAAAGTTTCATTATCCAAAGAATTGGTTTAGATGTGCAACGGTGTAATGCAGCATCGGTACAAGGTACAATCCAGGAAGACCTTGGACTTGATAAAGTTTTGAATTTTTAAATAAAGGTTTAGTTATTTAGTTAATTCTCGAATATTGAAATTTGATATTTATAGCATTATATATTTTAATATTTAAAAAACATAAATAACATTACAATATGCCGCTTTTTAATTACTGTGAGCAAATGGTGACGCCACTGAAATTTATTTACGATTTATGGTATATAATACCTAAAAATGTTTTTTTTTAGAATTTTGCTTTCAAAACCACACTCTGAAAGAAGACTGCTACTGCAAAGAAGGCTTTTATCTAGAAGAAACTTCGAAAAAATGTGTAACTTTCCAAGATTGTCCATGTAATTTCAAGAATAAAGAAATTTTAAGATTTAGCAACGACTGTAGCGAAAATTGTGAACCTTATTGGAATGTAACTCACTGCTTAAGTTTGGTACGAAGCCAGTGTGGGTGCAGCTATTTATATTGTAGAGCTGCAAATGGAACTTGTATTCCAAGGCAATAAAAGTATATTTATGCTCTAATCGATTACAATTCTTTTACCATCTCCTAAAGCCTAAGCAGAACTTAACATGCTCGTCAGTTCGTCAATACGAAATTCCAGTAAACATCCCTACCGTATCCGTTAATTAAACGTCTATACTAGCATGTTGGGCGTTTACTATTTTATTAAAAATTACTTGATGAAAAGCCTGTCTCCGCCAGGCGAGAGACAATAAATAAATAAATAAATAAATAAACAAGTCTTTATTGGGAAACAAAAAAAAACATTTTGCCCAAAAGGCGAAGATTAGCTTAGAGCTATTCTAATTCTTAACCTCTAAATTAAATAAAAAGATACAAAACAAAAAAAATACATATTTTATATAATTAAAATATATCAGTTATCTTAGTGAAAATACATCAGTTACCATTGGCGAAAGTGTGAAAAGGTAAAAAGGCAATGATTATATCAGAGCTACAATCATGATTGTTCTTCCAATAATAAAATTTTAACCTTTTTCTTTAATTGAAAAAGGGAAGAACCAAAGAAACTTCTATAAGAGTTATAATACCTGACTGCATTGTATGTGTACCTAAGCTCGAAAAGAGCCTTTGAATGCTGAGGCATAGTAAGAGTATTAGGCCTTAAGTTACGGTCATGAAGAGCATTTCTTAGTATTAACTTTTCAAATAGATATGTGGGACTTTTTTTCTTAAATAAACGATATAAAAAAGACAGAAAATTTAGTTTAAAAAGATTTACAATTTTAAGCCACCGCAGATAATTAATATGATGTGAAACATGATCAAATTTTCTGAGACAATATACAAAGCGACAACATGTATTTTGCAGGCGTTGTAAACGAAGCCGAGATACTTTATCAAGACAAGGATAAAAGACAATTAAACAGTAGTTTAAAATTGAAAGAGTCAATGTTTCTACAAGTTTTTTCCTGGTTTTAAAATTTAAAATATGTTTATTAGCATATAGCATGCGCATACGCAAATAACTTCTTTGCAGAATTAAGCTAACATGATGCCTGAACCTAAGAGATGAGTCTATGTTTAAACCAAGGATTTTTATATTTTCAGTCAAAGTTAGTTCAATGTCATTCAATTGGATCTTCACACGACCTCTGATGTCAGTCAGACGTTTTTGACTAGAAAAAACTATGACTTCAGTTTTATCAGGATTTAGTTGTAGGTTGTGTTCCTTTGAATACTGGTATATTGATTGAAGGTCGTTATCAATGTCAAGAGTTGCTTGCTCCAACTCACCTGCATCAAAATAATGGACTATTTGGGTGTCATTAACATACTGGAATACTTCCGATCGTTCCACACCAAGAGAAAGGTCAGAAGTATAAATGAGAAACAGGAGTGGGCCAAGTATGGATCCCTGTGGTACTCCGGAAATTATCTGGCTCAAATCAGAATACTGATTGTTTAAACGAACACGCTGAGTACGATTCCACAGATACGTTTTAAAGAACGACAACACGGTATCCTCACAACCGAAATATTTTAACTTGGCTAACAACAGTTCGTGATCAATCACATCAAAGGCCTTGGAATAATCCATTGCAATCATAATGACTGATATGTCTTTATCCAAGGCGCGAATGATATTGTCGATTATGTTTAGGAGGGCGGACGAAGTGCTGTGGTCCGCTCTAAAACCGACTGTTTTGAGGTAATATGCCATTGAAATAATATAATGGGACAATTGATTGTAAACTACTTTCTCAATACCTTGGATATTATTGGCAATCGACTAATGGGACGCAAATCCCGAACACTTTCAGGTTTGGGCTTCTTGGGAAGAGGACAAACAATTGACTCGCGCCATAATTTAGGAAAATAACCGCTCTCCAGGCAACAATTCACAATATTAGGTATTGGGTTCAGAATGTGCGGAAGACACTGTTGAAGCATTGTTCGTGTTATGCCATCACTACCTGCGGCATTGGATTTTATGTCGCATATGATTTTATGGATTTCGCTCTGATCGGTCAAGACAAACTTAAAAGTCTTATTAGAAAATTGATTATTAGAGTAGTATTGAATTTTGTTAGTACAGTTGCCAGATTTATTAAAAACACTGGCAAAATGATTATTGATTAGATTGGGCTCACAAATGTTCAATGGAAGCTCAGCTTCTCCATCAGAAGATGTTTTAATATTTAGGTTACGCAGTCCTTGCCAAAACTTTTTGTCAGGCCCAGTTCTCTGTAGATGCTCTAGATATGCGGCCTTTTCTCTTCTAGTAGAGGCCAAAGCAAAATTGCGTAGTTCCTTGTAACGATTCCAATTTTCAGGGGTTCCGTGTTTTTTATATTTAGCAAGAGCTTTGTCTCGTTCTTTATATATTAATTTTAAATTATTTGTCAACCAAGGTGCAGGTTTCTTACTTACTCGAATCGTCCTATAGGGAGCATGAATATTCCAGAGAAGGTTCAAGTGAGTTTGCATGTATTGAACTTTATCATTGATGTTTTCATTGAGATAAATGTAATTCCAATCTACATGGACCAAATCCGAATGAAACTTCTGCAAGTTGAAATTTCAGTAATCTCTAACATTTAACAATTTTTGTTTAGGTTTGCTTACTTTTATGTTTAAAATACAAAATGACACGTTATTGTGATCGCTGATGTCTGATGGCACAGTGCCACTTCCACTAACGATATCTCCGCAAGTTACGAAAATTGGGTCCAAACATGTTGATGAGACATTTGTAATTCTAGTTGGTTCATTGATAAGTTGAACAAAACCGTATGTATCAAATATATTAAATAATGAATTGGGTTTTAGCATATCGATGTTCAAATCACCTGTTACAAGACAGTAGTCATAATTTGCTAACATGTGAGGTACTATTTCATCTGCAAAGTTTAAAATTTCAAAGTTTAGTGTTTGGTGGCCGATATATTAACAGTAAAGCCAATCTACGAATGCCCATCTTTATACTCAAAAAGAGATGCTCACAATTTACATTATGAATGTTAATATTAATAACCTCGCATTTAATACTTGCTCTGACGTAAACGCCAACACCTCCTCCGGCTCTGTTCTCCCTATCCTTTCTATAGAAATTATAGTCAGGCAGCGAAACCAGATCCGAAGTGATACCACCGTTAAGCCAAGTTTCAGTTACTGCAACGACATCGTAGTTGTCAGCGACTAATTGTGTAAAACTCACAAAACTAGGTAACAATGATCTTACATTTAAATTAACCAAACTTAACAAACCATCATTCCTAAATAAAGCCATTATATAAAACAATAAATTATATAAAAAAAAAATTAATAAAGAAAAAATTAAAACAGGACAGAAACAAGATCAATCACTAGGCGTAATTTATTTTCGATCTTAGTTTTGCTAATTATTATATTAAGTATAATAGTAAGTAGTAATTAAGTAATTATAATATTAAGTAGCCTCTGTCTCCGTAAGACGCCTTCCGTACGGCTAACGGTAAAAAAACACTTTTTTGTCCCGGGGGCGAAATTCAAAAAACGGACTTCGTTAGGTTCTAGCCACTGCTAAAGACTACCACTGTGCCAAATTTCATGATTTTAGCTCAAGACATAACTTCAGAATCACGTGGACAGACAAATAAATATGTTATATATAGTCCAAATTATACTCATTTGTAATGACGTCATTTTTGTTTTTATCTTTGTTTACTATATTCCAAACAGCGGTATCTGATCATTATTCATTTTTTATATTTTTGGTTATGTAAAGTATCCGTCACTGTCAATCAAAAACATTGGTGTGTCAACTTGTTGTTATTTCGAAAAGCATAAAAAATGCCGAGAAAAGATATAATAGGTATAATGAACAAACGCAGCGAATAATTTTAAATATATTGGCTTTTTTCAACTGGAAAAGGAACAAGTCCGAAACGGAATCGCCCTTCAAACTGAGAATGTAATACAGCGAGTGGCAGATGCTACGAAATTGAGCCCAACGACGATAGCAAATATAAGGAAGAATGGGATAAAATTAGACCAGGATTACGCTTCCAATATGTCTTCCAAGCACCGCACCGCAAAAACCAAAATTACAACATATTTGAAAAATTTAATTCGGGACACAATTTATGCTATGTACGCCAGAAAAGAATATGTTACGTTGGCAACAATAAAACAAAAGTTTAGGGAAGAATTTGAATATTTTGAATTTTCCATCGACTCCTTAAAAAGATGGATCAAAAGTATAGGCTTCCGGTGGAAAAAATCTAATAATAGAAATTATTTAATGGACTTGCCAGATATTGTTCATAAAAGAATACATTTTTAAGGAGTATATCAAAAATAAAAATTTAGGTTCGGAGGTTTTACTGAAGTTTTCATTGACGAGACGTGGATCTTTAGCAAGGGATCATTTCGTAGTAGCTGGCAAGATGATACCAAGCACTCGGATTCAAGAAAAACAGTGAAGGTAAAAATATTTTTTTTTATTTTTAAGTAAAAACTGGTGCCTTGTAAATCTTCATAATTTCGTCTGTTACATATTTTTATCAGCTTATAAAAGTAAAAAAAAATTAAAAGTAGGTCCAATAGGATAGTTTGGGAGCTATGATGGCCCTTCAAAGACTCTGGATCTCTCAAAAAATCGCAGCGAAGCAATGTAAGAAATATATGAAAAAGTTTTATTTTCAACCATCCTCCCGAGTCCTACCGCCTGACGAGTCCCTAGCAGTTTACGTTTGCAGGGCTTAATACTCGTGTTAGTTAAATTAGGTGAATTAGGTTAGGCTAGGTTGATTAGGTTTAGTTAGGTTAGACTTGTTTTGGTTTAAAAAAAAACGCGTTTGCAAGTAAAAAACGCAAACGGCTAGGAATCGTCAGGCGATGGGACTCTGGCGAATGGTTAGGAATAATTTCAGTGCAGCAATATATAGCATAGGAATGCAAAATATTAATTTGACGTATTTAAGGATTATTACAGATTTTGAAGCCCATAATATTGCTTGCAGTGAATTTCTGGGAGACATTCTGACGTGGCGTACCTCCCATTTCTCCCAAACAATCCAAATAATTTTTTAATTTTTTTGTTAAAAAATTTAAAGGTTGGGCTTTATGAGGGAATTTGACTGTAAGTACTATGTGCATGGAACATTACCTATTTCTGATGTTTAAGAAAAATTAAGTTAACTTATATTTTTAAGGTCAACGTTATATTGTGGTCCACGCCGGAACCAAAGATGGCTTCATCAAGGGCGCGGATCTAATATTTAAAAGTGGATTAAAGACGAGGATTATCATGACAATATGAACAGGAAAAACTTCGAAAACTGGTTTAAAACTCAGCTGGTTCCGAATCTTCCACCAAAGTCATTAATAATCATGGACAATGCAAGTTACCATTCTGGTTTATTAGAAGAAATCGAGAAATCTTGGACAAAGCGAGACTGATCAAATAGGTTGAATAAAGAGAACATTAACTTTCAGAAAAGGCCATGAAAGATCAAATATGGAATATTGCGCCAAAACTCCCTAATGAAAAAATACTACCTTGATGAATATGTTAAACCTTTAGGACACAAAATTTTGCGACTGCCACCATACCATTGCCAGTTTAATGCAATTGAAATGGTATGGTCGGAATGTAAACGAAAATACGATCAATATATTTCCAATCTTAAGGGGTCACCTTCAGAAGTTCTGGCTACATGGGAAAGGGTTGTAAACGAAATTTCTATAGATCAATGGCAAAAATATGTAATTCATACAGAAAAGTAATTCAAGCGGCTTGGGGGCAATACGAGTGTGTGATGCCTCTGATATTCGCCACTTGTAATTACGACTAACGCAGACGACGACGACGAAGACAATATCTCTGACTTTAGTTCGGACTCTGACAATAATGACGAGACTGATTGAGCTTTTGTGTGCTTGCAAATTTTATTTCATGATCGTCATTTAAGTATTTAATCCTATTGTTACAATTACATTAACTTGGCAATGCAATATGTTTGTTTTTTGAGTTTGTATTTTATTTTTGGATTTATATTTACATTTTGATGTGTTAACATATTCATCCAGGCAGTATTTTTTCATAAACAAGTAAATTAAATTATGAGTATTTGAAATTTTCCCTGAGGTTAAAATAATTTTTATACCATTCTTCCTATTATTCACAATTTTTGTAAGCTCAGTTTTGGTACATCTACTGCTCGTTGTATTACATTCTCAATTTGAAGTGCGATTGCGCTTCAAACTTGTTCCTCTTCTAGTTGAAAAAAACCAATATATTTAAAATTATCTACTGCGTTTGTTTATTATTCATGATTAATCATATTAATTGTTAATTGTTACTAAGTTTGTTAATAAATAAATACTACAAGATTATTTTTATTTTTTGAGATTGAAAGTGTATAGACGAATGTAAAAATGATAATATACTGCTAATGGCCGGTTGCACCAACAATTTTAAGAACCATTAGGCTCCTTTCACACGGGAGCTTCACGTCTCTCACTCCTGAGGGAGAGGAAGGCTCTTAGCACCAAAATGCAACGAGTCCAATGGAGCTTTCAAACGGAGAGCGGGAGCCGCCACGGATCGGGAGACGAGAGCCCTCACGTCTCCTGCATCTCGAGCCGGGAGTCGCGTCAGGCAGGTAGGGGCGAAAGAGCTCCTGTATAGGAGCGAGAGACGTGAAGCTCCCCGTGTGAAAGAACCCTTAGCGTTATTTGTTCCTTAAATCTCCAATGTAGCCAATCAGATTGCTTGTTTGGCCATTTTAAGGAATACCTTGTCAAGGGTTCCTTAAAATTGTTGGTACAACCAGCCCTAAATCATCATTTGTTAATTTCTGAACGTATACAAAAAACATAACAGACTATGAATTTCTGAACGCGACAGTAAATTTTCTAACCTAATATTGATTGACAAAAATGTCTAATTATTAATTTACGACATACGTTTTTTCTCACCTGGATAACGTAACTACAAATGAGTATAATTCCGACTTTACCTACCTACATATAAATATATCCACATTAGCAACAATACACGAGTTACCGAAGAACCGTTACCATGTTTTACTCGTGAGAACCTACGACAAAACATACATATATATATATATATATATATATATATATATATATATATATATATATATATATATATATATATATATATATATATATATATATATATATATATATATATATATATATATATATATATAAATATATATACACCTATACTGTTCTCTGGTTCAGGATCTGTATTTTCGAATTCGTTCGTATACGAAATATGGCGGATTTCGTATAAAAGTCATGTGACGGTTCATAAATCGTATTTTAAGTCAGGTACGTACCGGGTGTCCAAATGAAAAAGGACGCCGGCTGTATCTAGGAAACTATGCGCACATCGTTGGGAAAAATTATTTTCAAGTTTCTAAAACTACCGCGAGATGGCGCAACCGCAACGGTAAACTAAAAAAAAAATCTCCATAATTAGCTGGAAGTAGTTACACTTTTATTTAGAAGAAGAAAAAAATACTTATACTCCAGTCGTTACAGGCAAAAATAGCCCCCTACCTCTAACCGAGTCCAAAGTTGATGAAATTTGGTACAGATGTAGTGTTTGGTACTCGGAAACCGAAAATACCAAAATCCTTGCTCAGGGGTGTCGGAAAGGGGGTGAAAACATGGAAAAATGTGTAATTTTCTTTAAAAGCAGAAATAACGAAAAAAAAAACCTAGTCCCCCTTGCAGTGGACTTTACAAGTGCGATAAAGGTACAACATGATGTATCCTTCAGTTGTGACTAGGCTCGTAGCTAGGAAGGAGGCAGGGGGTGCCAATACGTACGGCGCTGCTTGTATTTTATAGATTTTTGAGATCTCTAGTTGGAATCCTGTACTTTTTTTGGTAGTTGATCTCGATTTTCAAGTTCATACAACCTAGGAAGTTGATGGTTAATTGTTATTAACAATTTTTTCCTTAACTCACCAGAGGGCCCAAAAAAGCTTCTCAAATGTGCTTTTTTTAGGATTTACTCGATATTCCAAGTTGAAATAGCCGTTCCAGGAGCAACCCTGGGAAATACAGGTACATGCATTTTGAAGCTGAGTCCTTGCTCTTTCAGAAAAGTATAAAGGGAAACTTTCAAGACCACTCTGGCCGATATACCGTGTCATTTTTCGTGATGATACGATTTCTTACAAATTCTTATTCTACCTCAAATTATTTGAATCTTGGGTATATTAAAGAATATAGACATATTTTCTTAAAGATCTAACCCTACCCTTTAAAATAATACTGTTAATATGGTGCTTATAATGCGTACAATGCTCGAAATCTGATTTGTTAATTAACAGGATGAAAGGGTCAAAAAAATTCACAAGTTTCAATCATAAAACAAAGAAAAAATAAATCCTGTCTAGCCAAATAGTAGAAATAATAAACACATGACTCGAAAAATATATTTGACCCTGTTGCTATAATTTTCCAGCTACAAGTATGTTAGATTGAAATAAAGGGTAACTGACCATGTCTTACTGTTGCAACAAGATTATTTATTTATGTGAACGAATTTGCTAGTATAACTGTGCAAGAGATGAAGGTTCAGACTTGTTCTTTTGTTTGGTATATTACTTCCAACGAGATTTTTCCACGTTATAGCAAAAATTCAATTTTAGTACGAAAACTGTCGGAAAATTTTTGAATCATCAATTTCGCGCGCTTTCGCGAGTCTTTAGGGATGAAAATTTTTCAAACTTAGAACAAAAATATTTATGATGAGTGAATAGTCATTTTTAGCGTAAAATTTTCCGTTCTTTCGAATGACAGTGTTATTTTTAAGAAAAAACAATCCCTTCATGAATAAAAATTAGTTCAAAAGTTTAGGGGGTATTTTCACCCTCTTTCCGACACTTCTCAGCAAGGATTCCTTTATTTTTCGAGTTTTTGCCTTAAAATCTACTAGTACGCCAAATTTCATTAACTTTGGTGTCGGTTAGAGGAAAAAACCTCTAACGACTAGAGTATTACAATTTGGCGAAAACCGCGTTTTAATATCTACATTCGTTTTTGAGTTATTTCAATATTACATTGAATATTGAAATTGAAATTATTTTTTATGATAAATAATATTGACAATTTATCAAAACACTCTTTGTGACATGACTAACCAAAACTATTTTAACGTTTGTATTGTATCCACTACAGAACAGAATGAACATTTGAAGGCATAAACATGCCGTGATTGGGACATTTATTAATTCTAATTAAAATATTAGTTAAGTAGGCCTGAAAATAAAAACAAGAATAGAAGATTGGCGATCGACATAATTTATTTAAGTTGAGAGTTGTCAGCTTCGCTCCACTTTTTAAGTAAATAAACTGCTAGCATGTTATATGCTACTTCATTTGGAATTCTTATTTTTTATGCAGATAAAATCCTAATAAGGCCACACCTATTTAAAAATTAATTTGGAACTGACAATTGGTTACTTAAATAAGTCATGTCATTTTCAATATTTTGTTCTTGTTTTTATTTTCAAGCCCTCTTGACTAATGTTTAAATTAGACCTAATAAATGCTCCAATCATGGCATTTTGTTTTTGTTGGTTCATTCTGTTCTCTAAGGAATACAATACCAACTGTAAAATAGTTTTCAGTATTTTTTCTTTTACTATATAGTAAGTATTCTTTTACTCTGTCACAAAGACTGTTTTGATTAACTGTTAATATTATTTTTCGTTTAAAAAACAGTTTACTTTGAAATAACTTGAAAACGAATGTAGACATCAAAACGCTATTTTCACCAGAGTATAGGTATTTTTTTCTTTTCTAAATCTACAATAAAAAATGATATAGTCCTATTCAGATTTCTCGAGAAAATCTCGAAAAACCTAGTTCTCCTTGATTGATTGATTAAATAAATACACAAGTTGAGGTTTTGTCCGCCTCGACACTGCAGCCTACAGGGCTTGTTGTATCTCTTGTGTATTTGTTTCAGTTAAAAAGGTTTGACACCTTAGACAGGTGTAGTAGTTCTTTTACTGTTCTTTTCTGGTCTCCAGCCTCCTGGTGGTTAGTGTCCACTATGAGGTTTTGATTTGTTCTCCAGTATGTAAGTGCAGGGCACTCATATATGATGTGAGAGGCTGTCTCTTCCTCTTCGTCACATAGTCTGCAAATGGGTTCTTCTCTACAGATGCCCATTATTAATTTTAATCCTGTCACTATTCTAATCTGATTCCTATTTAGTTTTAGTAATTCACTTGTCAATGCTTTCGATGGTGAGTCCAACATTGATTTACTGTGATATTGCCTTGGAATGTGGTTCCAGTATGTTGTGTTTGAATCCACCGAGTCATGTAGTCACGAACCGAGGCTTTTGGTATTCCAAAAACAGGTTCAGAACCCACAAACATTGCTGCGGAGCCTCGCTACAGCCAGGGAGTCTGCATTTTCATTGCCCTGTATTCCCCTGTGTCCTGGCACCCAGGGAAAGTGTAACTCTGTTGTGGTTAGCCAGGTTTAGGAGGCATTGCAGACAGTTCCAAATCAACCTTGAGTTGACTTGTTGGGATGCCAAAGCTTTTATGGCCGCTTGACTATCAGAAGACAGTATGTCCCTGCCCTTATATCTCCTCCTCAAGTTCTCTAGGCAAGTTCAATGGCATATATTTCCGCCTGGAAAATAGTGGCATATTTCCCCAGGGAAGCATAAGCATTAAACCTGGGGTCATACCATGTATTCCTGCGCCGGCTCCATTGTCAGTCTTAGATCCATCGGTATACCAAACCAAATTCCGAGACTGACCAGGAGATAGCTCACTACCGCCCCAGGTAAGCTGGGTTTTGTATGGTCTGTATTTATTTATCCGTTTTGGTACTGCTCGTTTTTCTGGTGTGTCCTAGGGCATGTCAAGAGCACCAGTTGCCGTTACATTTCAGCCTGTATGCCCCAATCCTCGCCTCCGCCTTAATAATTATACCAAGAGGGGGGATGCTTAGTAGGGTTTCCATGGCTGCAGTTGGAGTGCTTCTAATAGCTCCCGTTATACAGAGACATGCTGGTCGCTGGAGTTTGGATAACTCCAGCTCTGCTTTTCTCTGTTCTATTTTTAGCCACCAGATAGTTGAACCGTAGGTTATCATGGGTCTTACCACAGCAGTGTACAACCAGTGCATTATGCGGAAGAATTGGGGTGAAATCCCCAATTCTTCCCCACAGCTCTTTTGGTAGCCATTAGAGCCATTTTGCCCTTATTAATCACATTCTGCATATGTGGATTCCAGGTTAGCTTAGAATCCAGAGTTAATCCAAGATACCTCCTGGACATAGCCGAGTGTGGTACCGAAGAAGTGAGGAGATATTAAATCATCCAGCTTCCTTCGTCTAGTGAAGGGTATTAGCGCAGTTTTCCAAGGATTAACAGTAAGGTTTTCCTTGTTGCACCATCCCTCCACAATTCTCAGTGCCCTTTGCATAAGCTCCGAGGTTGTTTTGTTATGCTTCCCCACGACAAGTATAGTGATGTCATCCGCATATCCCTGGGTATAGAAGCCATTATTATTCAGTTCCACCAGGAGTTCGTCAACAACCATATCCCACAGTAGTGGGGATAGAACCCCTCCCTGTGGGCATCCTTTGACCACTGACACCTCCATTGTTTCGCTGAATAACGTTGCTTGCGCTCGTCTGCCAAGTAACATGTTGTTTATCCACCTGCAAATGGTGTCGTTAACATTATGTCTGGCAAGAGCCGCGGCCATTGAGTTGAAGGAGGTTCGATCAAAAGCTCCCTCAATGTCAAGAAATGCAGCAACTGCGATTTCCTTGTTGTTCAGTGCGAGTTCTAATCTGGTCACCAGTTGATGATGAGCAGATTAGTTCTCCTTAAACAACGCCCTCTAGTTGGTGAACTACAAACTAGCCGACAGCGAAAAGGACGAGCTTTAAGTTTTTTTTTTAAACGAGTACCTATTTAAACCCCTTCTAATAAAGATGTTGGAGATAGACCTATTTGAAAGTAGCATTATTTATCATCTTTCCCCGCCCTTATTATTGGAAATACGACACCTTAACCAAACTGATGCAAAATTAGTTAGAGTTTTTGCTGATGTTATCAAAAGTGTACCTTATTCCAGCTAATTTTGGAGAAAAAAATAGTTTTTTTTAATTTACCGTCCCGGTTGCGCCATCCCCCGGTAATTTTAGAAACTTGATATTAATATTCAGCTATTTCTCGTTTCCGTTTCTACTAAAAATATTTTTTCCCAACGATGTGCGATACATAGTTTCCGAGATTCAGCCGGCGTCCGACGTATATTTTTGTATGAAACCAAAGCTGCTTTCCCACTATTCGAAACCATGTAAGCATATGATTCATGAGGTAAAACGAGAAAAGCAGACGCTTTAGATAATCTTGTCCGTTTGAAAACAATTACCTAATATTATTATGGAAAACTCGAAATTCTTGCTAATTAATTTTTCTGGTCATATTTTTTTTATAATTTTTTTTTACAAAGACAGAGTCAGTGGCGGCGTAGCATTGGTTTGTTCCCGGGCCGGTTTTCTATTGTGCACCCCCAAAATAAAACAACGAATCAAACACTAAACATGCTTAAGTGACTTTATTTTGCTAAAATATTCGATTACATTATTAAAATTTACTTTCCTGTCTTTTTTAATGGATAATATAAAAAGATTCGAAACTCGCCCTTGGCTCATTGTAGATCTTAGGTAAGATTTTTATCAATTTTAATTTAAAGAAACTCATTTCACAAGATGCTACCGAAACACAAATAGTTAAAAAAAAATCTTCGACACGGCGCTAGATTCGGAACAGACTCAGAATAGTCTCATTGCACAATGAATTTTAGAAGTTCCAAGGTAGTCCATTGGACCGCTTCTTGGACGCCTTTGTCGTATAACCTCAAAAATGATATCCTCTACAGAAAATTCATCATAGATGCATAATTTACCGTTTCGCGGCTGTTGACCCAGACCATGCGATTACACTGCTTCGGAAAGCAGCCGAAATCGCCCAATCATAAATTAGATCGGGAAAACTCGACTCGGCTCCGTTTAAAACAATGCGGTCAATGCAAGGAAGTTTGAAGGTTAATGGAAGCCCAATACTATGGCCTATTCAATCAAAATATGTCCGGCCACTATGAAAATAATTATCATGAGTGGCCCCCTCTATTCTGCGCTAAATTTTCCAAAATATTGTAATGTGATGCCTACCTACACACTTATTAATCAGTTTGTAGGTAGGCAACATATTATCTTTTGACAGAGCCGGAGTCCCGTTTTTGTCTGCGACGGCGCGGTGTACCGTTGTCTCATCAACCCTTCCAAGCGAATTACATGTTTTGTTGTCGTTTGCGCAGTATTAATTTCGATTGTTTTGCCTTGTGTGATTTTATTTTGTGGTTGCAGAAGTTTTTTGGATTGATAAAAATCTTCATATATATTAGTGATTATTGGTTTATTAAATTGTGACTATAATTTTGTGTTTATTGTTTGTTACTGGTATGGATTGGTACAAAAGAAAATGGGAGATTAGATTGTATTTTTTTTATGCACCCCCATGATATGGATATCAAATAAATAGGGAAAAAAACAAAATGCCGGAAAACAAGATGGCGCCTTACCAATTTTAAAGAGTTATAACTCGGCAAGGTTAGAAATAGTTTGGTGGCGAACAGACTTAGAAACATGTCCAGCGATAACCAGAAAATAAAAATAAATTATTAGTAGAAAAACATTTTTAAAAATAAGCTTTTATTTGCATGTCTTAAAAAGAAAAAAAAACTTTAAATTAAATCAAACCCATCAATTTATTCTATTAAACAATTTATATGATATAAAAGCTTGTCGCGAGATTTACATGTGTAGCTAAACCAGAATACAATATGTTACTTGATCTTGACATAAATAATTTTAAGAAAGAAATTATATATTTTTTTAAAAAAGGTATTACCTCATTAGATTATGAAAGGTTTTTAAAAATTGTAAAAACTACAAAACAGTTTGAGGTATTAGCATCACTAATTATTATGATGGCGAATTCTTTCAAGCACAACCTATGAAAGATAAAATTAAAAAAAAACCTTTAAATGTTTTTTCACGTAAATTAAGTACCTGCTTTTATGGGTCAATTTGACATCATTTCTTTACCAAAGCCAGACCAGAATTAAATTTTGCTTAAAACAAAAATAAAAAGTTTCCACTTTGATGCGGACTTTATCGGTAACAGTAAACCTATATTTATTAAAATGTGTCATTTTGCATGATAAATATCGGTTTTTTACATTAGGTGTTTAAAAAATAGTGATAAGAAATAATGTAAAATAAGCTTTTCTGAAAAATTTATTAGGTTATTATAGTTATCAAAAGTGGTACTAGGTAAACTTAATTTTTAATGTAAAAATAATCAGTCCATACTATGTGGTTCTATACTATAGTAGCTGCTATATTTTATTTTCAAGTATACCAGTTGGGTAAGAAGTGTTAATCTAATAGTGCATTTTGACTCCATATTTATTTATTTATTTATTTATTGTTCTTCTTTTTTTGCTTATTAAAATGAAATAACAAGTGTACTAAAATTCTGGGCTATAACACTCATAATAAAAACATTTTTTTATACGAATGTATTAAAATTGCTCATCCTAGGCAATATTTGTAAAAAATTAAATTACTTAACACCTATTTTACGGATTTTTTCTTACACATAAATAAAAATTAAGTTACCGTTTTTTGGGGCAAAGAATTTTTTTAATGCTCTACAGTCATAAAGCTTACGGTGGGAATAACATTAACATTTTTTTGCAGCTTCTCAGGTCTATAGATAAAACTTTTAATTAAAGCCAGCATAACACAAAGCAAGTACAGTAACGGACATTAAATCTTGGGCAATTCTTTTTCCCTTTCATAAAATAGGCTTATGCCACCTTATACTAAATTAAAATACCTGTTGAAAAAACTAATAAAGAAACAGGTGTCCGTTGTCAGTGTCTAAAAATCTTTTTTAAAATGCCATACTTAACTTTGGATCAAAAAGTATTAATTATTCATTATATTGAGCAGAGAGCTTGGCCAAAGAATGTGGCGGAAGAACTTTCCCAAAGAGTACTATTCATTTTGTTAAAAATGGCAGGAAACACATCCTTTGAGAAAGAGCTGGAAGTGGTCGCCCCAAACTATCGAATAAAAGAACAAGACAATATAGTTAATGGTTTGAGAAACCAACCACTTAAATATGTAGTTACAGCAAAACGGAAAGCAATTTCCCAGCATCGGTTAGAACGGCACGGTGAAGAATAAGGCAAATATCCGAATTGCGCTGCATCCGGCAGCCTTAAAACCGTTTTTAACAAATGCAAATAAAGAACAACGCATTGGATTTGCTCTACAATTTTACTTGGAACCTCCGATTTTTTGGGAAAATATAATATTCACCGATTAAAAAGTGTTTCAGTCGTGCTACAATGGGATAAAACTCAAGGCTTATGACAGGACCTTTCAAAAGAACACGGCGATTTGGAATTTGGGAAAAAAATATCCCTAAGGAATATCATCTTCCTTGTGCTGGATGATTTCCGGACTGTATTTATCTTTTCAGGAAAGGGTTTTAAGTGGCCGTTATATAGATCCCGGCAAATTTCATGCTTGGATGGATCGCATCGTACAGAAATTTTATCTTGGCCCGAAACGATCGGTTTAATGTTATGGAAAATGTTTGGGGCTTATTAGTTAAAAAAATAAATAGGGAAAATGAGTTTAGGCCGCAAAATGTAAACGAACTTAAAGATAAAATTTTAGATGCGTGGAATGAGTTACGAGGAAATCCGAACTACGCCCAGGCTTTGATTCATTCGATGCCTGGAAGGTTAAATTCTGTCTTAGAAAAAACGGGGCCGCAATAAAATATTAAATTTGTTTGGAAGGATATTTAAGTTTGAATTTATTAAATTGTTAATTAATTTATTATTTGTTACTTTTTATAAAAAATAAATATTTTCTTTTACCTTTTGCTTTATTTATAGTAACTAAAAGTAAAACAAGGTAAAAAAGAGCGATTTACAAAAATTGGCAGAAAAGTCAAAATTTGACAAATTTTTTGCCTAAGATTTAATGGCCGTCACTCTACATCGGATGTTTTACATTCGACTCTCACTATTGGGATCTCGGAAACTAAAGAAGATAGAAAGAACGTTAAATCAGAGCAAAATTACTCATTTATGTCACTAACGATATGTCATTAATTTAAAACTTTAAAATTTCAAAATATTGTTTTCGGAGATATCCTAGAAAAACTAAAACTTGGAAAATCGATTTTATTTTATTCTGGCTTTATACAAAAAAATGTTTTAAAACAAATTGCATCCTTATATTGCCACTTTTTCCTAGTTACATAATGGGGCTTTTCGGATTATCCGATGTTTCGTCTCTCTGCTATCATCATCAAGTTTTTTATGAACGCTATATTGGATTTTGTTCATGATTTTTGTTTGTTTTCCCTTGAAATTACAAAATGTTGTATTATTAAAAACAAAAGTTTTTCTCTAAATTTGTTATATTGTCTGTGTCGTTAAAAATATACTTTAAAAATTAAGGAAAACGAGATATGTATGGTAAAACTGCTATTTAGTAAATCCGTTATTTTTTTCAGGTACGCATTTTTAGTTTAGGATTTAGTGGCAAACGAGAAAAGGTCCTTTAAATTAAGAGTTTTTTTGGTTTTGACTTTAATCATTTATAAAAACTAATAAAATTTTTATTAGATATAGGAAGAGAAATAAAAATAATAAATATCTAATCATTTCTTTACAATTTTAAATTTATTTTAATTATGAGCGCGATAAGCACAGCCTATATTTTTATATATTGTAAGGATAAAAGATGTAGGATGTCAAATAGGGCATTACTTAAAGAAATTTGCTGCTAATAAGATTTTAACTTAAAACTATAATTTTTAGTAATTTAAAATGAGGAGGTGTCTATTTTGACGACAAATGAGTGCAAAGTGTCAAAAATATTCGCCGAAACCCATTTTCCATAAGGGTTGTGCGTCATTTATCAACTTGGTTTTGTTATTAAAAAAGAAGTAGTTATTACGGTTAGCAAGCGGTTAAAATACTTAGGTTGCACAAAATAATAATTAAGAACTGTCCCTTAATTTTACTATCTTTCTATCCCTTAAGGTTAACAAAATCCATATAACTGCCTTCTTAAATTAGCTCCGAGGAACCACAGATGTCAAAAGAACTACGATAACTAAAGATACTAGGAATTTAAAATGGTACACTCATGAGAGACCAACCACAAAGGTTTTTCTTCATTACGATTTTGGCAAATCCTGGAAAATCTAGGTTGGCAGACTGCACTGGACTACACAAATACACAAAATATCACCCAAAACAGTCTAGAAATATAAATTTTCAACAAGATTAATCACATTGCTATTAACAAAACTAAATCTACTAAACCAACTTAATGACAGTTGTATAAATGAAGTAAAGTCCTAGTTACTTCCAAAACTACCTATGAGACTGGCTTCGCATGGGTGTACCACTTTTATTACATATATGCTTATAGGAGTCAGTACTCTAGTTCTTTTTAAAGGCTCGTGGAGTCAACAGAGAGCAGATTTTCGGTCGGTAGGATTCAGCACCAAAATTGGTTTTGCCTGTTTTTAAGGTTTCCACATAACCTTACTTTTAGAATTTTCTTATTTATAAATTAACAATTAGGGTCATTCAATATATATGCTTAATAATCAAAAACTCTATAATTTTTTCGCAACAAAATATGTATATAAATATAAAAACATACCACCAAAATATTAATATGGTTAGATTATGTCATTTCGAGAGCAACTCTCTGGGCTCCCAATCTTTATTTGGAAAAATGATTTAGCTAAAAAACACCGCAGAGTTAATAAAAAAACTTGCGTAGATTTGTTTTGTACAGTACGTTCCACAATAATTTGTTGTACCTACTTTTGGTGTACCTGTGTGGTTACACAGTGTTTTCACCGTGGACTCAAGAATGCGAGGGAGATAATTTTTAAAATGTTTTTACTTAAAAATACAAAAAGATCGACTAAAAATATATTTTTTTAAATTTAGAAATCATAAAGGTTTTATTATTTGATGCTAAAAGTACTAAAATTTCCATAACACAAAAATTGGGGCATTATATACCAGGCACACACACCCGTCGCGTAACTTCCCTGTAAAAAATTATGTAATTTGGGAAATCAGCTACATGCAAAGTTAGAAAATAAACAACTTCACCAAATTATGCTGGACCACCCTTTACGGTTCCAAAGATATTACGCAAAACGAGACTTTGAGGTCCATTCTTCGGAGGCCCTAGCCACCTTAGAGTGCATTATTATAATATATACTTTTTTATATATTTTAAATAAATATCAAATATTACATAATATTAGACACTTAAATTAATTATATTTTTTTTATTATAGGGTATAGGCTAAATGTAAGAGATATAAAATAACTAATGATACATGTCCCGGTCTCTTTAGTGTTTAGTTTAATGACCAATCAAATCTACTATAGATTGCTTTTAAAAATATCTGGGGTGATTCTGGAATCAATAAATAATTTATTCATGTTAAATCACAATGTGTTACATACGTCAATCTTACAAACAATTTAACATTACAAGAATACATATTAATAAACTAAAGCCAACATAGTCTAACATTACAAAAAAAAGTTTTAAAACTAAAATACTTGTGGATAAACTATTTACAACATACAAAACCCCTGAGTTAAAATATTCGTCAAATGAATAAAGCCTGTTATTAGTAAGTTTCACCCTTTGCTTAAAACTCTTACTGGGTAAAGAGTTTTAAATTTATAATAAAATTATATATATATATATATATATATATATATATATATATATATATATATATATATATATATATATATATAACTTTTTATATTTTGAGAAGTACAATGAGTCCAGAAATTTACCCACAAATTTCAAGACACCCTGTAAATGTACAGGGGGGTTTTTTTCGTTGGCATTATGGGGTATAGGCAAAATAGATACATGTCCCGTTCTCTTTTTAGTGTTTAGGTTTAATGACGCAATCAGATCTACGTTTATAGATTGCTTTAAAAGATATAGGGGATTCTCGAAATCTGCCGGTTTTTTCTCTCATAACTGATTATTTATGGAGATGTAAAAACTTAAATACAAAGTTATAACTTCTAGAATCCAGTGATCTTTAAAGTATGATTTAATTTTAGATATTATCAATTATCTTCTTAAATGGAACACGACTCATGCGTTTTTCTTGCGATTTCCAACAATATATAAGAGTAATATTTGCTGGTCCTAAATAGCTAAAATACCAAAAATATATTTTACGTGGCACATAGTAAGTATTAAATTTTTAAAGGTTTAGTTTTCTTTGAATTTACATGTCAAAAATTAATAAAGTTAAGTATTGGTTTTCGCATTCCGTTTTCAATAAATTATAAGTACTATATATTTTTTTCATAATTGTCTAAAATGAATATTTTTTAAAACTATGAAAAGTTAAACATCTTTGAGTGCTATATTGAAAGTAATAAAAATAGGGACGCAGCTTTAGAGTTGTATTTTGACCGTTATCCGGAACGACGACAGCCAGAAAAAAGAATATTTCAAAGATTGTACCACAATTTAAATGAGTATGGATCATTTTAAAAACCAAGAAGTAAGATTTACAATAAAGAAAATAGAGAACGAGATGAAATAAATACATTAGCTTGTGTTGCTGCTGATCCGACGGTATCTAGCGGTAATATTGAGAAACATATTGGCAGAAGTAAATCTAAAGTTTTAAAAACCTTAAGAAAGTATAGGTATAAACCGTACAAAACAAGAAAGGTTCACAACTTACATCCTGTTGATGAAGATCGGCGTTTAGAATTTTGTCATTGATATTTGAACCAGATTTATCGGAATCCAAATTTTTTCAAAATATAATATAGACTGACGAGGCTTTTATATATGGCCAGGAATTTTAATCGACAAACGTGAAGGTCCTAATCTCTCATCGGTCGAGGTAAAACAAGAATGGTTTGGGTTCCAAGTATTGGCGCTGTATCAAAAGAGTCTTTAACTACATGATTTTTAATGACAATTTAAATGCCGAAAGATACATCAAATTTTGAGGAAGGTGAAATACATTGGATGGCTGCACTAGCTCAAAATAATAGGCGTGTTAACATCGATGATCGTGGCACTAAGCTGTTTCATCGCCCTTTAATTAATTGATGAAAGCGCTAAGAAAGATGACCGTTGTTTAGTAGTATATGGACAGGATAAACTAGCGGTAATCTAGTGTGACGTCGATAGATTTCAGCGCTACATCTGATGAATTTAACAACACGCCTAATCTTTATTTCCAGCAAGACGGCCGGTGCTCCAGCCATAATAGCATGTAGTAAGGCACTTACTACTAATTTTGGCGAAAATTGTACATATGGACCGAAGAGGTGGCCTCCGCGTTCCCCCGACCTAACGTCACTAGACTTTTATTTTTGGGGATTTATTAAAAATAAAATATACAAAATCCGAAATAATACTGTTGAAGAACTTAGAGCAAATTTTATTAATTGGATTGGAAGAGTGCCAAATATTCATATCTATAACGCCACTCGTGCAGTTACAAGCCGAGCCCAAAAATACATTAAACAAAATGGAAGACAATTTGAGCACCTTTTGTGATTAAGCACTAATTGTTAAAGTATATGAGGTAATGGGGAACTTAAACATTTTTTATTTGTTTTTTGTAGTTTTAGTTGTTGTTGTTTTAGTTTTTTAGTGTTTTAATATTATTGTTAGTGTTAACTGGGTTTTTAATATACCATTATATAATAATAACAATTAATTTTTTTTGTATTTTAGCTATTAGAACAAAGCAAAATATTAAGTGTTGTATATTCTTGCAATCGCAAGAAAAAATGCAATTTTTTGAGATACTCAGATATAGGATGTCCCATTTAAGAAAAAGCTAATTTAAATAATATCTGAAAAATAAAAACATCTATATGTTTTTTTATGTACGCCACGTAAACGTTTTGTATTTAAAGTTTTTAGGTATTTATCTCCATAAATATCCGAGTTATGGGAGATAATAAAAACCGGCAGATTTCAAGATCATAACATATATTTTTAAAGCAATTTAGTTAGCTTTCATCTGATTGCGTCATTAAACTAAACACTATAAGAGAACGAGACATGTATCTTAGTTTTTTTGTATCTCTTACCATTTAGCGTATACCCTATAATACCAACGAAAAAAATCATCCTGTACAATGAAATTAAAAATATCTAACAGTCAGTTTGTTATCCATAATTGTGCATGCATTTTACATTTATTGTTAAACATAATTAGATTTTGCTTTTAGTATACTCCCAAGATGTCAAATGCTCCGATCCTAATGCAGAATCAAGATTTGATCATCCTGATTGTGTTTTAACGTGTAAAAAACGTTCCATATTTGAAAATCCTGGTAAGTAAAATACGTGAAGTTTTATTGACTTCCGTTTTTATTAAGTATTGTCATTATATTATATATGTTTTAAATCTCTGTTGTTAGTAAAAATTGAAAAAGAAAATAAAAACCAAGTTTGTGCAGAATTTTACTACAATCCATTAGCATGCTTAATTTTTTTATAGTTTACAGTTTATTATGCTACTCTTTGTTTCAAAGTAAAATTACCTCATTATTGATATTATACACTTTATATTTTTTATCCAAATAATAAATCATTTGTGAAAAAAAAGAAATTTATAAAAATCAGACATCAAAAACCTGAACATAGTATTTATATTTTGCAGTCTCAGCTATTAGTGTAACCTTGTGTGGCCAGTGCTCCACTGCATGTCTTTAACCAGTTCAAAAATCATTATCGTAATTGATAATAAGTAACTCCTAAATAGCAGTAAACCAAAATCTTTAGAAAACTTTCATTTACCATAATAAGTACGATTGTTCCAAAACTCCTATAATTTAACAAAATAATTTAAAAAACATTTGTGTAAGTAAGTAATCAGAAAAACATTTGAAACAAAAACCAAAGAGTTACAGCACGAGTGACTATTTTTTAAATGGAATACTCCGTATATTTTTATATCAATAGATAGAGATTTTCACGAGGAATTCGGTGATATAGGGGTTGCTGGGTTTATTTCCTGCGGTTCTGCTGCAATTGTCTAAAAACTGCATGATACTATAAGGATAGTTTCATCTGAAAAAACCTGGCTGCCACAGGTTACAGGTGCTTATTTGTCAAAGTCAAGAATTTAAAAATATGTTTATTACTTTTTGGAGTAGTTTTATAATGAGGTTTTCATCAGAAAAACGGCTTCAAATTATAACTCTCTATTATAAATGTGGAGAAAACGCCAGGGAAACACAACGAAGATATGTTGCAAATTTTCACCGAAATATATTAGTAAAAACGATTTTAAAACTAAAGGTCTTATTCAAAGAAACAAAATCGTTACATATTAGAAAAAGGACTACAATGAGAAAAACAAACCGGGATCGAGCTATTCTAAATTATTTTACCTTGTATCCCATGAAGTCAATTACTGACGCAGTTAGAGACTTGAGGTATGACCCTGCAAGAAGAGTAACCTATGCGACGGTTCAGAGAACACTGAAATATTTTAAGAATCTTCCATATCACGTTCTTCCAGTGCAGCATTTAACACGTGAACAAAAGGAACTTCGCTTTCAATTTGTTTCCCAAATTTTAATCCATAAACAAGATAACGATCCTACCCTGTTTCAAACGATTCTTTTGACGGCTACGTTCACTACATCGGGAATGTTTAACAGACGCAATACGCACAGCTGGGCAAGACAAGATTCCAGGAAATTTCAAGTGATTAAATACCAAGGGAGGTCTTCTCTTCATGTTTGGTGTGGTGTGCTTAACAATAGAATTGTCGGGCCAATATTCTATGAGGGATCCTTAACTGAAGAGTAAGGTATCTTAATCTTCTTGAAAACGATATTGAGGACATTTTAGAAGAATTGCCACTCGAAACGTATCGCAAGATAATTTGGCAACAAGACGGAGCGCCGCCCCATGCCATTCGTCAAGTTGTGCAGTATCTCAATCGCCGATACAATCAGCGGATTGGACGTTATGGCACTATTAGATGGCCACCTAATAGTCCAGATATTACAATTTTGGACACTTTTCTATGGGGTCACTTGAAGAATATCGTTTACCAAAATGGGAACACAAACACGGAAGAAATGAGAGAAAAAATTGTAAATGAAATGTCTTAACCAAGAACCTCAAATAATATCGGCGAACTTAAAAAGGCTAAGGAGGGGTTATAGATCATGTTTAGAAAATAGCGGTGGTCATATAGAACATTTAAATTATTAGTAATATTATAATTTTTTGTAATTAGTGTTCTTATAACCACCATATTTTACCTCGTTTTGTATTTTAATTTTTTCCGTTTATTGTAATAATGCTGCTTGGGTTAGAAATAGATATATTATATCATTTTTAACGTATAATATAATTTGAAGTCGTTCTTCTGATGAAAATCTCATTATAAAACTACTCCCAAAAGTATTAACGTATTTTTAAAATTCTTGACTTTGACAAATAAGCACCTGGGACCTGTGGCAGCCAGGTTTCTTCAGGTGAAACTAGCCTTATAGTATCATGCAGTTTTTAGACAATTGCAGCAGAACCGCAGGAAATAAACCCAGCAACCCCTATATCACCGAATTTCTCGTGAAAATCTCTATCTATTAATATAAAAATATAAGGGGTATTCCATTTAAAAAATACGCCACTCGTGCTGTAACTCTTTTGTTTTTGTTTTAAATGTTTTTCTGATTAGATTATTGAATTCTACGGCAAAAAATATACGAAATGGCTGAATTCGTTTTTTAAAAAGTACAGGAAGGTTCAAAAATAAATGCCTGTTTACTTTAAAATTAATAACCCTGTACAGGGTCATCCAAGGAGGACTGAACAGGACCATATTTGTGACTTTCCTTATAAAAAAAAATGTTAAATAACCATCTTGTCTATTATTTCCCGTATAATTCCAAACAACACTTAAGAAAATGATTTAAATTGAAACAAATGAGATAAGACATAAAATAATAATAATAATAATAATAATAATAATAATAATAATATATTTCATACAAAAATACACAATAATTTTACAAGACAAAGATGTCCAACATAAGTCACAAAGCGAACTTGTGTGTGACTCAGTTGGAACACAGTACATTCTGATGTTATACGCTTGTTACAATTACTATAATAAAATTACAACAAATTAAAAATACAATTACAATAAGGAAATCACAGTGAAGAAGAAAATGTATTTTTACAGTGGTAGACTAGATTAGACCAATACTAATAATAATACCAACCCAGATAGGACTGACAACAGAATTACATAATCTTTATATTTATATCACAGTTAATCGAATATCACAATTAGGGAGTATCACCTGTGATCACAGCTATGAGAACAAACCCTGCAGTTCCCCCGAGCACACGAGACCATAAAAAAACTCTTAAGTTTATTCTTAAATAAAGTTACAGAAACGCGATTAGTTATCCACAACATCCTTATATCAGTCGAAAGAAAATTTAACACTTTGGCAGCCATTATAAGAACTGATTTTTGTAATGATGTTTTATTTGTAAATGGTACCTCAAATAAAATTTCCATGTCCGACCTTGTTGTTTTTTAAAATTAACATTTTCTTAAGAATACACGTTATTTATTGGTTAGTTTTAAAAACCTTTTATTTTTTCGATATGTTTCAACGCAAAGGATTTCGATTTATTTTTATTAACAGCAGAAATAATTTAATTAAAATAGGAAAAATTTAAATCAAGAAAAGGTAAAAATAAAAACCTTTGAAATACCAAAACACAAAAAATCATTATTCTGTTAAAGTCTAAATAAATTAAATTATTTCTGTTGTTATTAAAAATAAATACGAAATTATTTTAGATTCTACGGAAAAAAATACATAAAATATGGTCCTATTTAGTCCTCGTGGGATATCCCTGTAAACTGTTGCGTAAAAAAAGTTTTGCGCTCTATTATTTGGAAACGATTAGAAAAAGATATTCGCTGTAGTCTATTATTAAAATAAATTTCAGTAACGTAAATGTAGTTCAATATTTCACAACATTACAATATACCGCTTTTTATTACTGTGACCACAGATAGTGACGTCACTAAGATTTTTCTTTTTGGATTTAGAGTATTTTTTTAAGGGTTTTGCTTTCGAAACCACACTCTAAAACAAGGCTGCTACTGCAAAGACGGCTATTATTTGGAAGAAACTACGAAAAAATGTGTCAGTTTCCAAGATTGTAGATGTAATACCACGAATAACGAATTTTCAAGATTTAGCAATGAATGTGGGAACAATTGTGCTACTTTTCACACTTTAACACCTTGTTCAAATTTGTTACGAAGCCAGTGTTGGTGCAACTATTTATATTGTAAAGCTGCAAATGGAACTTGTATTCCAAAGGAATAAAATATATTTATGCTATAATGAATTTTAATTGTTTAACCATCGCCTACACAAGTTTAAAAAGGATGTAGAACTTAAAATGCTGATCGGACCGCAAATACGAAAGGCCAGTAAATATCTTTACCATATTCCTTAACCAGCATGTTGGGCACTTATATGCTGTCAGCTCATTGGCACTTATAGTCCAATCATTATAGCCAAAAAAAGGTAATTTTTGGAATTAATGTTAACAGATATCTGACTGGGCCATGACTTCCGGAATAACCTGTAGATTACTAAAATCAAAAATCGAACCAATTTTTTTTTGCAGGTAATTTTTTTAAACAATAATTAATAAAGAAAGGGCCTTTTTTCGTTTTTTTTTTAATATAACAAAAACTACTGGCTATATCACTTTACTCATAAAAGACCGTTTGTAGGGAATTTAAAAACCTACACAAGGGTTTTTGAAAAATCCCTATTCGACCATTTTTCATTGAGAAAAGCCGGAAAAACGCTTAAAACAGACCTTTTTTCAAAAATTCGTATCTCCTTAATTTCCAATATTAAGAGCTAATTTTTTGGGAAATAATAGTCAATAACATATACTTTGAGCTGCCCAAAGATAAAAATTGTCGCATTAATAGTTTTTATTTAATCGCACTATAAACAAATTATCTTATCTTGCTAGTGCCGTGAATATTAGGCAAATGGTCCGATTTGAATTTTTAAAACGGCTTTTTAAAATTGACATTAAAAGCTACAAATTGTAATCTCACATTTTCATAAAAGTTGAAGAACATTGTTAAAAATGCTTGTGAACCTAGCGCGTCTAGCGAAAATTCCGTGGAGCGCCCGATGCACGCAGCCCGTCTCTCGCTTCTCCTTCGCTGCTGGGTGCCCCCTCCACGTCTCGGTCGCGAACTTTCGCCCGACGCGCTAGGTTTAGAAGCATTTTTAACAATGTTCTCCAAACTTATATGAAAATGTGAAGTATACAATTTGTAGCTTTTAATTTCAACTTTAAAAATCGTTTTAAACATTAAAATCGGACCAATTGCCCGGCACTCGCAAGATAAGGGTCTAATTTGTTTATAATGCGCTCGAATAAAAACTATTAATGCGACAATTTTCATCTTTTGGCAGCTCAAAGTTTATGTTATTGACTATTATTTTCAAAAAATCAGCCCTTAATATTGAAAATTTACGGAGATACGAATTTTTGAAAAAAGGCCTGTTTTAAGCGTTTTTCCGGCTTTCCTCGGTGAAAAATGGTCGGGTCGAGATTTTTCACAAACCTGAGTAGCCGGGTGTGCTACGGCATATTTAGAGCGTGGCCATTACTATCTTTCAAACGCCAAATGTCATCTGTTAACTGTTACCTGTCATATGTCGAAAACCACGTGTTCTAGGCTTTAGGTATGGCCCGCAGGATACTTAAGCTAAGACCTAAAATCGTTGTGTGAAACGCGGTTACTTTGACTTGAGAGGTGGTGAGGGCGGTTTATTTTTTATTTGAAGTTACCTATCGGCTGGTGACAACCACATACCGCTATCTTAAGTCATAATAGCGCTACAGCTGTTCAAAGTCGAGGTGAGAGATATTAATTAGCGATGAGAACGGTAACCGAGGGTGAACCGACTATTATGCCCTAAGTATTAGAGTCAAAGTTACAAAATTCGTTAAAAGGATCAAGGGGGTAGTTCCTATATTTTGCCAATGATTTTAAGGTCATAAATTAATCTGCTCAAGAACGGTTTTTTTCTCGGCTAGCGTTCGGGAGTTATCGACTAAGATCGGAAAATGATCCCGATGACGATTAAAATTGAAACGTTGCCTAATATTATAAAGCTGAAGCATACCAATCAATTAATGAATATATTATTTAAATCAACTTACAAGTAACAGATGTCCTACGGCACCAATCGAAAACCACGTCACTTGGGAAATTTATCTTACTTGGACGAGATGTGAAGTTATATACTTGATATAAAAAACCCCTGCAAACTGGGTTTAAAATTTATTTTAAAAAACTATTGTACACTTCCGAATATTAGCCGATAAAAAAACCGTTGTTGTGCAGATTGATTCAAGACCTTAGGCTACATATCCCAGAATTTTACAGCTCATTTCTACGTGACGTGGTTCCTGAGATATGACAGTTGACATGTGCACCCGATGATGATAATAATAAGCAAATTTTTGCTAGCTTACCAAGTAACATATTTACTTGTGCACAGCATAACTAACAGCACGATCTCTCCCTGGCAGCGCTTTTGATATTTTTAAGCACAAAACACGAAAAAAACGATTACAATTCAAATAAAGCAGACAGATTATATCTTAGCAAAACGTTGGCTGAACTTCCGCAAGAAAAATGATCGTACTTTCCCGTCAATTCATGAAAGGGTGCTACTTTCTGTTGGTTATGCTGTGATACCAATATGATACCGGTATGTTGTGGTTACCTAGAAAAAATTGGTAAATATTTCACAATCGAATCGTTTAATACATTTTACCTCTCTCTCTCTCTCTCTAACTCATAGGATAATTATACAGGCACACTAAGAACATTGGCATCGGACTTTTTGACGCGTTATAATTATTCTTTGACCTTCGGCTGAAATTGCAGTATATTAAAGTTTTCGACTTTCTTACTTTTTTATCAAATGTACTCATAGACCCAAAGTTATTCTATGTATAGTTTCAGAGATATAGAGGGCAAAGCATGTGATACTGGCTCTTGGCCAGGGTAGGCTTGTTAGCAATTATATTATTGATAGTGGCTCATTTTGGAAAAAAATCCTTAGTTTTTAATTGATTGATTCAAAAACTAAGATATGTAGTGAATTCAACCAGTAAATACATATGCTTTTGGGGTCGCTAAACCTGATTCTGGTAATAACTTGAGCCTACCAGGTCACCCTCAGATCAAGTCAAGGTCATTTTGAGGTAAAACTAAAGAAAACGCTTGTACTGCATTTCAACCAGTGGGTATGGAGGTTTTTGATGTTTCCGAATCAAAATTTGGAGATAACTGAACCCTACAAGGTCATCTTTAGGTCAAGTCAAGGTTATTTCAAGGTCAAACGAAAAAGGGTTTTTGCAATTTCAACTTTACAGGTTATATAGGTTATAGGTTCATATCGTTTTTGGGGTCGCTGAATCTGAATTTGTAGATGGCTTAACTCTACAAAATTACCTTCATCTTAAGGTCATTTCAAGATTAAACTAAAGAAAAAACTTGCATAGCATTTTAATCAGTGGGTAGATAGATTCTCATGCAGACGTCACCCATAGCTAGAGCGCATTTGGGTTTTCACTTCTACACATGCAGTAAGTTGAAAACCTCACTCGGGTATCTTGTACGTATTTGCAAACCTCTTTCATATCTACTGCGCTTGGAATAACTTTGACTTGACCTGAAGATGAGCTTGTAGGGTTAAGTTATCTCCAAATTTCAATTGGGCGATATCAAAAAATCTATATATCCACTGGCTGAAATGCAATACAAGCTTTTTCTTTAAATCGACCTTAAAATGACTCCAAAAGCATAAGTATCTACTGGTTGAATTCACTACATATCTCAGGTTTCGGATGAATCAACTAAAAACTTAGTGAAGCTTACCCTAGCCTAGAGCCATACTCTCTGAACAATTCATATGATCACTTTGGGCCTATAAGAACATAGGGAAGTCGAAATCTATAATAAACAGCAATTTCAGCCAAATCGACTGGGGTCCATTTTTATTAATTTTGTGAGGGGTAGTTTCCCTTAAACGTAAAGAAACACAATTTCCTTTTTTCAACTTTATTTAACCAGATCAAATACAGTTCACGTTTTTCAAAATAATTCGACTCTAACTACGGTTAATTTTCTTTTTGGCGTGGCACAGTACCCTATACAATTATACATTGTCTTTTGCACAAGGGAGATCTTGTTATGTCCAGATTATGTACATATCTTTGAAATAATCTGATATATTTAAAAATAAATATTAATTATAATAAAAAAAAGTATTTTTAAGTAAAAATCAATAATAAATCGAACAAAATTTAAAGTAATTGTGCTTTTATTAAAAATAAACAATAATAATTATAATTTATTTCCGTTTAACACCTAAAACAAATTAAAATACCTTTTATTTTAAAACAAGATATTCCCCAAGTGTTGAAAATAAATTATATTTACAGAGAAGTATGCTTTTAGCAAGAAGGAAACTTTAAACTAAAAGCTGAACCTCTATTTGTTTCTGCTAACCAGGGAAAGTTCAGGTGTGACGTGGGCTTTTTGCAAAGATTTACCTAGATCAAGCTGCTACTTATATGGTATTTGTATGCATAGATATTACAGAAAGAGCATAAAATGATCCTGAATCCCGGGCAGGTGAAACCTCGAAAATTGCTCCAAGAGTAAACGCAAACAGCGAACTACGAGTTTGTTAGTTCCTTAGCTACCTCCCCAGATATGTTGATCGACAAGTTGATGAGAGCATCTGTTGTCACCAGGAGGCTTTAAAATAAAACACCCCTAGCAAGGCAGAGTTTCATAGTTTCGTTACACCATGAAACTTAGCTAATAAAATCTATTTTATAGTGCCGGAAAACCCGCGAAAAACGTCAAGAAAGTGTTGCCGCTAGCAAAGTCTTATATTGCCATAATTACTCGGGTATAACCATAGTTGAAAGAATATGCAATATATGAGTTGCGGCTCTCAAAACGCAACCCTCTTATCCCCGCCTGTCCAATATATTCCTACCAGTCTATGATGTGAAGACGACTGATACGCAATGTGCCGGAAATAGTTTTGCTTTAACCGTGTGCTTTGGTATAACGTGTCCCTAAAAGTTTTGAATATGTCTGGTAATAATATTTGTTCAGTGGATAATTGTGAAAGTAGAATAAAAGGCGATTTATCGTTTTTTAAATGCCCAAAGGACCATATTAATATAAATCACATGGATTAGACCAGAGGTTCCCAAACTTATTTTGTCTAACGCCCACTTTGAAAATCAGTTATTTTGTAGCGCCCCCCATTTTTTTTTCACCTTAAAAATCTCAATAACATATTAGTTTCGCCTGGAATTTAATTAAACCTACATTCTAAACGACACTTTTCTTACCAGAGAGAGCATTATTAATGCAACTTTACAATATTAGGAGTATCTTTTATTTAAAATTATCAACATTGAGCAATTATAATTCAACTTAACAATATTAAGAATATCGGGGTAGCGGGCGGAGTGGCGGGAGGGGAGCGAGGGCGATGCGTGCATGCGGCGGAACGTCACGTCTAGAGGTGGAAAGTTCAAATCTTTTTACTGAATCAAGTCATTTGATTCATTTACTTGAAAAGATTCGTTTTTTTTAATTGCCAAATAGGTTTATAGCCAAAACTGACTCGAACCGACAATACGCATAAATTGTACACCTCTGGTAATGTGAACTCGAAATATAACAGACTGCTCGCCACTTGTCAGGTCGTAGCACAAAAACGACCGATTTGTCGTCATAAAAGACCGAATTACCGAATCTTCGAGTTCTAGTCCGATTCTGACTTAGTGACCTTATGAACGAAACGAATCAAAACTAGGTTCGTTATTCATCGCAGAGCGATCGAGCAAGTGAGTCAAAAACAATTCGAATCAGGGAATTAATTTATTCGAATCAGTGCACTGATCGAACTTGAACGAATCGTTCGCGAACGACACACCTCTAGTCACGTCAATCGCCGGACGGTCGCGAGCCGCGGCTGTGTATTTGGGCACCTGCACTCCGCAAACACGGACCAACGAACGTTGACGGACTAAAATACAGGATTGCACAAATAAATCGTACAATATTTGTTCGCGCCAAAATTAACCTTCTAAGTTTAATTTTATTTTTTCGTAATTTTACTAGATTAGGTACATAAAAAAATCCCGCGTTCGGCAAGTGCTCTGCTTGACCGCAACAATATATACATATTTTTAACACGTGTCTTCGGAGGTGGGCACCTCACCTGCGACACTTGAAGACACGAATATCTTTCAGTGTTTAATACCTATTACTAAATATCTTAAAATATAAATAGCGTTGTGAACGCATTGAAAATATTAAATATTTAATATATTTTTAATTTATATTTATAAATTAAAATAGGATAAAAAAAATATAAAGTAATAAATGAATGTTGTTTAGTGTAGGATTTTAATTTCAGTGAATTTTAAAGTATGAAGTAGCTGAGGTTACAAATTACCCATCGCCCCCCCAAATCACATCAGCACCCCCCAATTTTTTGTGGGTCCCTTACCTCCCCCCTCTAGGTCTCCAGCGCCCACAAGGGGGCGTTATCGCCCACTTTGAGAAAGACTGGATTAGACTATTTTATTGGTATTTGTGTTGAAAATATATTAAACTTTTAAATGTCAAGCTTGATAAAGTGCATTGGGATTTATTTAGTTCCACAAAATTGCTAATTATACGCTAGAACAATGTCAGAACCGTATTAGAGTTTGTGCTTTTTCAAAGATAAGAATTTTTCAAACCCTTTTAGAAGTCGCATTCATTCATATGCGATTCCATCTGTAGGTTTACCCAGTAAATCTGCTAGAGAGGGTAAATTTTTATATTTGTTCTATTAAAAACTTACTTACTTAGTAAAATTACCTATATGTACCTTCTTATGTATAATTAGACCATCTTTAGAGTATTGTTCTCAAGTCTAGAGAATGGCGTCTCCCACAACTCTTAGCATTCTTGATTTCATTGGGGAAAGGGTTATTCATCCTATTAATGATTCCATGCTTACAGGAAAGCCTTCTTCTCTCACCCACCGGCAAGCTGTAGGGGATCTGTCGCTTTTTATGAATATTTTTGCGGCTTTTGCTTTAAAAAGTTGGCCAGTATAGTTCCACCCCTGACAGCTCCCAATAGAGCGACACGTAGTGTCTTTTTTATGCATTCTTTTACAGTTTAGCTTAGCCCTTTATTCCTAGAGTGTCCAGACTTTGGAACCAGAAGTTTTGCCTTTTTCTAGTATGTAGGTCTCGTGTCAATACACTTTATCTTACCATTTCTTCGCCATTTATGGACTATCTTAAGATAAAAAACAGCTGCAATATTTTATTTGCACTTCTAATACACAAATAAAAACTGTTGTGCATATCTACATATTTTGCTAGTGACCCATTAATTATCCATTATTATGGTCGTCCATTTTAGATGTTTACAATAAATTTCTATTTTACTTTACATTATACAATAGATAGATAAATATTTATTTGTTTATTTGTTATAATAAAATAACCTAGAACTATAAAACAATTCTTTGACCTGTAAACTACAAACCGGGGTAAACATTTACCCCACGGAATTTTTGCTCTTGAAATTGTTCTGAAAGCAGCAATCTGATTTATGAGTACTCGAATTTTTTAGTTTTGTTATGCCCAAGAGAATGGTGAAGGGCAAATTTAATGTTATGAAGATTTAGTTGGTTAAAAATTGATTTAAATAGCTATAAGTACTTAAAAACAGCCAAACCGTCATTTAACAGACAAAAATGTTATAACTCTTTTTCTAAACAACCGATTTTTAAATTTCCAACAGGACTTTAAAGAGGAAACATATGGCTTTAAAAAAATATATATCATCGTGATGTTTTGCTAAAAAAGTCTATTTATTTGGGACTTTAAAAATTCAAACAAATTAAAATCTGATCAATGGAAAAAATCAAATAAATATCCATAAAATTTTGATTTTTAAGAATCTATTTTTGTTTCTTTTATGGTAAATATGAAAAAGAAAGATAATTTAACAGATATAAAAATGTTCAAAAGTATAGTAACGATTTTACTTATTAAAATTTACAGGGGTAGATATCTATCCCTGATTTGTAGTTTTAGGGATAATTGTTAATAGGTAATAGAGACAAAAAATTTAACATTCATTTACAGTGACTTTGGTGACCATAAACAAATATTATCAATATTATGCTTATATTATCGTAATAATCGTAAATAAAGAAAAATCTACTCCGCGTTCCCCGACAATCCCGATCAAAGAAAACGCTTGAATAAATTGGTATCGTTTACACAAATATCCCCTAAAACTTTTGTCGGTTCGCGATCGGCGAAGACGCCGCACGGTATCTTTGAAGCCAAAACATCAAAGGTTTATATGCAAGTGGCCTAACTTATATATTGTATATTCTTTAAACTATGGCATAGCTAAAGGATATATTCGTAATTTTCCTAAGTAAAAAGAGGGTGTTTAATATCGATGTTAATCAGTATATTGGGTGGTTTCCATATTTTTATTTATTTTATAAAATTTTATAATTGCCTCCGCTCGAGCAACTTATTTTACTACTTTATTGATAGGGAAGTTCGCAAGGACAAAATATTAAAATCATAAGTAGTAAGTACTCTAGGATCTCGTACCTTTTTTGTATAAGGCAGTTGAGTCTGCCCTTAATAACATCTTGTATATAGGATTCTATTAAAACAAAGATAAAAATATATTCATTATCCAAAAAAAAACTCTATTACGGGATTGACCTATCGGTTCAACTGGTGGTTACAAACGCTTTTTTCCCATCAGTCTGCATTTCAAAACATAAAATTCAAGTTCAAGAGACTGTAGCCGGGACTGCATTATTTCCACTCTTCTCTAGTAACAAGACTAAGAACAATGCTGCACTTAAAAATTAACATCTATTTAACAGGAAATGTTTGCGTTATCAAACCACAAAAAAAAATATAATTTTTTTCTATAAAGTTTAAAGATAAATTTTTGTCAAGTAACTATTAGTTTACATATATAAACCCATTAATTACCACTATCATGTACGTGTAATTATCTATATCTTGTTTGCAAAAACAGTATGTTTGAGAGATATTATATTCCGCGAATGTTTTTTATGTTTTAAACTACCTAATTATTAAAAACACTAATAAATCATATTTCTAAAAAGTTAGAGTATTTTAATATCCTCGAAAATAACATTTTTTCAGTTATAAAGGATTGGCAAGGCAAGGGCTAGGGAGCCAATTTTAATGTAATAGAGTAGGATACATATGGTATGACCCCAGATTAACAAGAGAACAACAATTTCCCCTATCCCACTTCCAATACAACGACGGTCGACGGCGCCTACGATTCGTTAGGATATTGTCGACAGTGTTGTTATTTCATAAAATATTAGCAATTTTAGAAATGTTTTAAAAATCAAACATTTTATAAAACTTTTCATTAAAAAAAGTTATGCGCTTAGCAACAAAAAAAAAAATATTGGTATTTAAGAATGTTGCCGTCTAGTGTGTGTGCAGTGTTGCCAGATGAGATAAAGCAGAAATCGTGAAATTCAATGACGAAAAATCGTAAGAAATCACGAGGAGAGTGGGAGATTACAAATTACTTAATAATATTGTTAAAAAGGAAAACACAATGACAATGTTTAATACGTTTATTAAACTTAATGTAACTTACACCAATTTAAATATTAAAACTCTAAATAAACGGGTAGGTAACATACATTATAAATGTTGGCCTGGAGTAATTTAGGTAATAGGCACTACTACATTATACTCAGTCCTCAGAATCGTTTGAGTCAGTATTGACCTGTTTATCGCTATATAATATGTCACTACTACCCAACTTTCGTATCATGTTGTTATTGATAGAAACATCATAACAATTTTTGTCGCCAATTAAACTTTTTCCAAATAAAATACTTTCGATGGTTTTGACTTATGTAAAATCTACGATACGCGACAGGACGGCATAAAAATGCAAACAAATAAATTGTAAGCCAGCTTACCTGCAATCAACGGGGAATCCCATGTCGTTCTGCTGGATAACCGCTTGTAGTCGACGGGGATTCCACGGTCGTCTTTTGATATGCCATTGTTAACATTCACTACAGAGACGGTAAATTATTAATTCAAATGCAATATTTTATTTTATAATGATCTATTTAAAAATCGTCAAATTGCTACTTTATTTGTAAGATCCCCTCTTCTTCTTGAGTCGGTAGAAAGGGAATTAGCCGCTGCACGTTTTCTGTCTCTCTTGATTTCGCTCAAGCCTTTGCCTATTAAATTAACATCTCCTTTTATCGCACTGGAAATTTCCGCACCTAAGAAATTGGTTTCCTAGACGTGGAGCAGAACTGGAACTGGGTATTTTTGTTACCTAATAGTTATTCATCCATATTGATTATAGATTAAAAGCCACCTACTTTTTTATTTATATGAATTAGGAAACATTTATACAAATAAAATTATTTTTTAAACAAAAATTATTGCATTTTTAAAATAATATCGGGTGATAACGAATTCACTACCAAGCCTTTTATTTTCTTGAATGAAAACTCAACGCTTTTAAATATTAAGATGACATATTGTGACATCAGACGCCAATTTTGGACATACCACCTATCACTCCCGGTTTAAACGGAAGTGGCGTTTCTACAGGTTTCTACAGGCTATTCCTGATAAATTTTGTATAATATCCTAAACCTATCTTGGTTGGTTTTCGATAAAATGGTGATTTAAATGTGCAAACGACCACACATTATGCAGTTATATGGAAAAACAAGTGTCCATATTTAAAAAATTATGAGGTTTAGATAAAAGTCTTCATAAACAAAAACGTTCAAGAAGATATGCTTATTTTAGAGATTTAGCAGATATCTAGAAAAGTTAATTAAGCATATTAGATTTTTATGATATTCATTTGTTTTCTTATATAACTGCATAATGTCCGATAATTTGGACGTTTTCAATAGAAAACTAACAAAGATGTATAGTCCAGGAGGCCACCGCAAAAAACCAAGCCAACAAGAAAACGCATGAAACATGTTTTTATATTACTATGAACTGTACTCAGTTTAAAGCCGCACTGCTGCCTCAGCTCAGCGGGTTCAAATTGCATATTTTTACCTTAAAAAAAATCGTGAAAAATCGTTTTTTTTTTAATATAACTCAAAAACTATCGACTTAAAGAAAAAAAACTATATAATTAAAATTGATGGTCTAACAAAACTAGGTCAGTTTTTTTATATGCATTTTTTGTAGCCCTTTTACTTTTTTAGATATTAAAGATTTAAATTAAAAATAAAAACGCAAATATCTCAAAAAGTAAAAGAGTTACAAAATTTTGACCATTAAAAATTTTGCTAATAACAATGTTTTTTTGGTACAAGTAAGTATACCAGCACCGATCCATCTAAAAATTAATTTAAAATGTTCTATTCATTGAATGAATCAAACTAATACACATGTTCGAGGCAATGGGGGATAACCTGATGGCACGGATATTTTATTTTTTGGGTCCAATAACTACTCATTCCGATCCACTTAAAAAACTAAAACAAAATTTAAATTTTATTTAATTGAAAAAATATAATAATAAGTGCCTTCTTTATCTGGATGTTGTATACCTGACAGGACGCTTAACATTTCTCGATTTCCTACGTTACTATGTGTATAGCTCATCATTTAAATATTCTTATTATCGATTTAAATAATAATATTAATAATTTATAAAGGCAGTTGCTCGTTTACAATTATCTTGAGAAAATTTTAATAATATTTTTAAAATGATTTATTATTTATTTTCTTTTTAGTTGAATTAATGTTTAAACTTTAATTTGATTATATTTTAAAGTAGTGAATAAATAGGTAAATACCATAAATTAAATAAAAATGGCTTTAAGCCTAGAAGAAGTAAATAGCCTAATAGAAGAAATGTTTTAAAACTTTAATGCTAAATAAACAATATTATTTTTTTATGTTAAAAATATGATTAAAATTATTTTAAGATCTTTCCGAACAAGTAAGTGTATTTATACATTATTGATAATAATATTTAAATCGATAATAAAAATATTTAAATGATGAGCTATACACATAGTAGCATAGGAGATCGAAAATGTTAAGCGTTCTGTCAGGTATATAACACCCAGATAACGGAGACACTTATTATTATTATTTTTAATTAAATAAAGTTTAAATTTTATTTTAGTAAAAGTTTCAAATGGATCGGAATGGGTAGTTATTGGACCAAAAAAAAAACTCAAATATCCGTGCCACCAGGTTATCCCCCATTGCCTCGAGGCACATGTGTATTAGTTTGTTTTATTCAATAAATAGAATATTTTGAATTAACAATGGATCAGAGAAGGTATACTTACTTGTACCAAAAAATATTGTTGTTAGCGGATTTTTCAATGGCCAAAATCACTTTTTTGCTTATATCTCCTTTATTACTTATTTTATTAAAAATATGTATATTACCTTTTTTATAGAGCTTACTAAAAGCAATATTTTTTGTTTATTACATTTTTTTCGTAATTCTTTTAATTTTTGAGATATTTGCGTTTTTATTTTAAATTTAAATCGTTAATATCTCAAAAACTAAAAGGGCTACAAAAAAATTCATACAAAAAACGGACGTAGTTTTATTAGACCATCAATTTTGATTATATACTTTTTTTCCTTAAATCAATAGTATTTGAGTTATATTAAAAAAACTATTTTTACTATGTTTTTAAGGCAATTTGAACCCGCTGAGCTGAGGCAGCAGTGCGGCTTTAAATTGACTATTGTTCATAGTAATGTAAAAAAAAGGTTTCATGAGTATCTCTTATTGGCTTGGTTTTTTGCGGTGCCCTCCCGGACTAATAGTATGGGATCCGTTTTAGAGGCGACCTTCACCCATCTGCCAACCGGATAAAAATTATTTTTTATTAAATATAATATTTAAACAAATATATTGCGAATGACTTCCCTCAAAAATTATGGTCAAGGCTATAATTAATTTAAAAAAACATTTTCTTGAAAAATTTTTGATTTTCCCTGTATAATGTCTATTCTTATTTTTTTTTATTCTACATGACAGTACTGATATAACACTTAATTTTATAAATAATTTTTTTTAATAATTTCTTAAATTTCAAAATGCCTTATTTATGAAATTGAAGAAAAAAAGTAGTATATTAGTATTGTCTTAAAAAAAATTTAAAAATGAGAAGTGACATTATACCGGGGGATTAAAAAAAATGTTTTTTTTTAATAATCATAGTCTTAACCATAATTCTTTAGGCAACCCATTTGCAATACATACTATATTTGTTTAAACAAAAAAATCACCCAGCTAGCAAATAGGTGAAAGTCGTCCCTAATTCGGATCTTAAACTAATAGGTTGATATAGGATATAATGCAGGTTTTATATCTGAAAACTCTTATAGAATTTAAATCCTAAAAAATATAAAGGGAATTTTATTTAAAATATCAAAATTTACCCCACTGCCGCACTGTGGTTTAAATTGTTGTGTCAAAAAACATGGGTGCTGTGCAAAAGCTAATAATGTAAAATCATACCGTGGGATTAAAACATTGTTAGGCAAGTTTCACCAAATAAAATGTTGCATGATTATTTAGTCATAAAAAAGAATTTTTCTCCTTGCATACCACGTAATCTAAAAAAATATAAAAAAGATGTGTGTTTCAAAAGACGTGTTTAAAATTTTAGGGAGTGATAAATCATGGATCGATGCGTATGAGTTTGAATTTAAATAGCAGTCGACTTATGGTTGATAAACCAAATCCAACAAAAGTTGTTCGCGATTAAAGCACTTTGAAACAAATGGTCGATGTCCGTTTTTTCAAAAACACTGGTCATGTGGTAATAGTACCTTTAGAAGAACTTAGAACGGTCAATTCTGAATGATACACAACATTTTTTTGTTTAAATTTTCAGTGAAATAAGGAAAACAAACAAGCACCGTCGGATCATTCTTCATTAAGACAGTGCCAGCTGTCACACATCTCGTCTCACAACTGATTATTTGAGCATTTAATTTTGCACCAAATGACTTCTTTTCATCTTTAAGTAGCATTAAATCTTTCCACTTATTCTTCCAACCTTCAAGTAGCACTAAATATACCAGATTTATTTAAAATAATATTATAATTAAAAAAAAAGTCATATCAAAACTGTATGTATTTGTAAGAAATTGCAAGAACACAATATTTTGACATTTCAAGTAAAGCCTTATTAATATTCTGTACAGTAAACACACAACGCTTAAATATATTTAATCTACAATTTCATTTGATTTAAATGTGACAACTGACACACTATTAAAATTTTTTAATGTTATAGATCCTAAGATGAAAAATTCACCCATTTTTATACTCTTTCATAAAGGTAAAGATATCCCAGATCTTTTGGCGGATGTTCGGATAAAGCCACTTTACTATCATTAAAAATAACCCACTGACCATCTTTCAGAATATGAGCAACGTAGTGCCCGACCATGGTGGAGGTTCCCATGTGGGAGATAAATGCAATCAATCTGTATTCTGAAAAGAAAAAAATGTGTATAAATAGCAGTTTTTACTTTCGTAATGAAGTATTAGTTTTAGGTGATGCCACTATCGCTATATCCAAACCATTACAGACTTTCAAGTTTGGTTAAATTAGAGGTTTGTGGCCTTGTTTTGTATATCTTAAAGATATTTTTAGATAACTGTCAAACCTTTAATAATTTATGAAAATTTGTAAATAAAAACCTCCAAACTAATTTTATTTACCTAATAATACTTCAGGGATAACTCTCTCAACAGATAGTACAGTACGTTCAACAATAATTCGTTGATTTTTCGTTTTACCCACTACTGTTAGTCGTAAAACTCAATATACTTTGGGTACCCGCATGTAGGTCCGGCTTTAAATTTTCTTAATTTATTATTGTACCTACATTTTGGTATATTATGTAGGTTATAGGCAAATTGCAGGTGTTGAATATAAAGCAGAGTCTTTTCGACTTACTTCATCAGTCGTTTGGAGTTTGTCAGTCAAGGTATTTTCGTGTGTGTTATTGATTATATATAAAATTTATTACTTAAAGTAGTTCACTCGAAAATCGGCTTTTCTTAAGAACTAAATTAAATTGAAATATAGAGTTAATAAGAGTGTCTTTTATTTAATTAAAAAAAACCTTTTTTTTATCGTCTGTGAAACGAGATATTAACAATCCAATTGTGCATGATTAACATTATCTATATCTGTCATATACGCAATGGAAGTATGTTGGCGGTACCGAGATATTTGACGACTTTGTTTCGGAGTGGCTTTACTTATCAGGCTACAAATCTCTATAATAAATTACCAAATGATATTAAATCTTTGAGTGTTGAGGCTTTTAGAAGGAGATACCGAGCATCTCTTTTTCAGTCACAGTAGTTTTAGGCATCCGCATATTGTTCTTTAGTTGCTTGAATGTGTGTGTTTAAGTGTGTGTATTTGAGCATTTCTTAAATTTACTTATATAATCTTATTTTTATTTATTAGTTATATTTGCAATCTGTTTGCCATTTTTTCTTTAATATTGTGAGAACTCCAGCCTGTTGGGGTTATATGGTGGAGTAGCCGATTACTAATTGGCTAAATATCGCCCTAATATGGTTGGCTGTGATAGGGTTAATTTACAAATCTCATCTTATAGATGTAATATACCTAACTGTGTTATTATAACCTTATCACCTAATAAAAGACGATTATTATTATTATTATTATTATTATTATATATAAAGCCATGCATTCATTTCGGAATATCTCGAAAACGGTTTTTATGATATTTAAAATAAATGCAATGTAAATCAGAGCATTAAAAAATAAAAAAAAACCTTAATTTTTTGATCGTTTTGTTAAAAAGATATTGATTTTTAAAAGTTTGCATATGTCTGTTTGTTATTAAGAAATGGTGTACACTATTTTATTCTTTTTTTACGTGATCGCTCTTATGAAAGGTGTACTAGGTGGGTCAAAAAAGTGTAAAATAGGGTAAAATATTACTGAAGAACGAATAGACTTCATGTGTTGTGTACAGTCTCCTACAAAAATAATATTTTCAAGCATTGAGAACCTTTAACTTTTGGTAAAGCGTGTTCAATATTATTTGGAACAGCGCTAAATTTGTGGCCGATTCAAAATTACGCATCGCGAATTAAACTAAAATTGGAAAAAATATAATGATCTATACTGGTACTAGTCAAGGGAATCCCGGCCCGTTCAACAATCAATTTTTGTTAGAGAGAGATGAGCGAGTTCGGCCCGGATGGCATGGAAGAGATGAAGCTAAAAGATGTTCATCCCAAACTCGATTTGACTTGTGAACGGGCCGGGCTGCATGGAGGTAAGTAACACGCGGCATCGTCATTCGGCATGCCGGTCGTAGTTTTAAAAGTAACACGCGAGCTGGCCAATTTACTGGCAGAATGCTGGTGATATCGAGTGCTACTTTGCGCTATACTCTTTTACCGCGAAATCCATAGTTAATCAAGCAAACAATTGAAACGCTTCCTTTATTGGACCTTCAAAGCTAGTTGCACACATTCACTTGGCAAATATGTGGAAAACAATAAAGGATTCGGTGACAAAAAAATAGCGAAATAACTATTTTCTTCATTACGATACTTAAATCTTTTTTAATTATTAATTTTTTTTTTTAAATAGTTATTCTTTATTTTATCCACTTTTTGAAAAGCGATAAAGGAAACTAAATGTCATGCTGGTCCATTTCATAATCATACAAAATAGGATTAATAACTATGAAATATATACATATATTTTTTAAATGGACTCCATTTGACTTGAAAGCTATTTTAATTAAGCGTAAAAACTAAATCTCTCTTAATATTACTTGAGTTTAAAAAACATCCTCTTTTTACCCCTCTAAAAATTAAATATATGTTTTGACTTTCTTTATTTGTTGAAAGTTACTAAAAATAAGAGTAAAAATTATGTATTCTTAATGAAGACCGCCCAAAAGATAGACCATGGGATGCATTTTCGAACAAGATTTAAATGGGACCACCTTAGATCTGAGTTGAACAAAAAAAGTGTCAGCAAAATTGACCTCTAAACCACAGCTTACTTACAGCTCCACAACTCCGGTCGGCACCTTTGATCTCGCAGTCTACGAACAAACGAGACAGAAGCGTTGCTCCCTCTGTCGCACATCCGGGAAAAGTCAGAGCCGGATTAAAACGATTACTTATTTATGTAAAACGACAAATTTTTGCCTAACAGTACCGTAGTAGATAATTTTAAAGTTAATAAGAAATATAAAAATATACAATAAACTGATTCGAAAAAGTAATAACATTTTAATTGTTATAGACTAAAAACTCATATGAGCTGACAAAGTAACATGGGCGATTTATAATATTTAGGTCACAATAATTGTATTACAATAATTAGAAGGGGTGTAGTTATCTGTAATCTTATGAAAAGAATAATGATAAATGAAGAGTTTTACAAGATCTTATTATCCCAAATGTAAAAAATAGAAATTAAAACAAAGAAGACTTGATATGAAAAATGCCAAAAGCTGCCAATGGCCTCATTTTATTTTTATATTAAAATAGACAAAAAAATATGGGTGTTTAATAGCAAGGTAGGGTATTTTTAAGGTCAAACCTGAAGTGCTTTAAAAGAAATAAAAACGTCTAAATACGCAGAATTATCTATTTAAAATAGGTGTTAAATTTCCTTTTCATATCCAGGAATGAAAAAGATATAAAGGTAAGCCATTTTTAACACCCATCCAGTACAAAAAAACCCAAAATGTTTTGTATAATAATGTGGTGTTTTCTATTTCGTCAAATAAACTAGATAAAGGCAGTGTTCATCCAAAATGTAATCCTCGGTACTATAAATGTATTTAAACTTGATGTCAACTTAAAAGTCATAATTTGAATAATAACTGTAATATTAATGTTGAAAAAATAAAGGTTTCTATTATATATCTAGTACAAATTAAAATAACTTACTGCCCTCTCCATCCCTGAATTTAGGCTGCTGATTGGTAGACCCACTACTTTCTTCTGTATCCATATCATCCGCATGTGAAAATATCCAATCCATAGCTCGTTCAACATTATTGTCGGTATTTTTTAAAGCTTTTGTCGCCTGTTCTATTGTGAATCCCATAGCAACAATTGTTTGTAAAGCGTCAGGATTAGGAGTAAAAGCCGAAGCGGATGAGGGCTGAGTACCTAATTGTTAAAGAAAATCTTATAACTGAAAAATATAATTAATACCCTGACTGGGTAGGCAAACAACACAAACTTTCCATTCATTAGCCAATCATCGGAATGCTCCTTCCTTTCGGCAGAGTAAAATCAATAAAAAAAAATTTAAGGTGATAAAATAATTGAATCATTTATTAACTTTAACATCTTTTTGTTACATTGTTAAAGTATAAAAAAACATGTGATTTTGTTTTTACAAAATGGCAGCCCTGCAGAATATTCTTTAAGCGTCTGCTCCGAGGCATCGAAAACTGCTGCAGCTTTCAAAATTTTTCTATTTATTAGAAATAAAAAAGTTTTTTTGTTCCATTATTGATATGTTAAAGGGAAGAATAAACCTATAAAATAATTAAAAAATTAAAAAATAAAATTTATATCGGCTGTATCCAAATTTTTGACCATTTTTAATAGTTTTGATTCCAAAAAATTATTTATTAACTCAATATCTTTAAACTTTTAGGTATATTATTATACATCCTTCCGATAGTACTATAAAGAGAAACCCCTGAAAAAAAGGGGTTTTAAAAATTCAAAGGTATCTCTCCCCTTAAGCATATTCTACAGCTTAATGATAGTGGCTGTATTATAGCAAAAAAACATAAAAAGGTACGCTGCATGTCTTATCTGATCGACTGACGTGTGGAAAGTTTGTGTTGTTTGCGCAGCTTAGTACATAAGTAAGCAAAAGTACCCAACAGCACGCTAGAAATGCATTCAACCAAATCCAGCTTTAGGTACTGCACTTTTAATACTAATGTATGACAAGTGCAGAATAAATTTCTTTAAAAGTCGTCTCACTCGTCTTATTCACAGATCATAGTAACGACTTGTTAGTAAATAAAAAAATTGTTTTTTAATTCTTCGTTAGATTTGCCACTGCATTACGAGATGCAATGTAATCGCGCTGAAGATCGACAAGGCTGTCAAAAAATAATCTGTATTTATAAACAATTCCGGACAGGAGGATGACAGTGGATATAAGTACGATTATTATTAATGTTAAATAAAATCTAGTAAGGTTTTAGCTAACACATATTTTTTTAACCACAATGTGGCTAGTAAAGTCCGTATTACATGGGATTTTTTTTTATTAGTTACTCCGGTACAAATATCCGGGGAGTCCGCAGGCGCAAAAACTGGAGCTTATGAAAAAAGAAGAAAGTACCCTTAAAAATTTTGGGTTTGTTTCCTTAAAAAAGTTAAAAATTAATGAAACCGACTTAATTGATGTTGGGGAATCAATTGGAATTTAATTGATTAAACTATATTAGCTTAATTTTAGAAATGACATGATCAATTCCTATTTCTTCTTTATTCGTTTTTCCATAGCACGAACTTAAAGACAACTAACACAAGTAGTAAATATCCTTATCCCGTATTATGCAATTAAAATATTTAAAAACTATAAATAAGACTCTTTTTAATTCAAGTATTTTAGGGGCAATGCCGCATAAATTCATTATTTTAAATGGTTCGACCTTGCGGCACATTTTTTTTTCTGTTTCACCATTGAAGGATCCCGTGATTTTTGTCTATACCAGGCCCTGGCTGTCGACGGTCCTGCATATGGGAAACTTCTTTATTCCTTATTTTTCAACAACTTTTATTTCTGATAAAAAATCGCTGCATGTCCTTAAACTCATCAAACACTGATTTAATTTTATTTTTAAATATTGTAATAAAAAAACATGAAAATACAGTTTAATTTCTGGAGAGCAAGGATATTTTTGATCAGACGAAAACGATGTGGACCATATTTGTGCACCTACCCTGTTTAAGCTAGGATATATTTAAACTATAATCAGTGTTTTGTGAGTTTAAGGATATACAGAGATTTTTAACAGGATTAAAATTTTTGAGAAATAAACAGTTTTCCATATGGATCATCAATTATCCCGGTCACTGTACATGTCAAATTTGGCATACAAGCTAAAAATTGTATTTAAAAAAACTCTTTTCAATAATTTTTTCTGAAATATTCAGAAACAACTTCAGTTTTGATTGACAGATAATGGGAATGAAGTGACCACAATTTTTTTGGTAAATTTTTATCTTGATCAAAGCACATTTAGGTCTAATTGTATATAGGTAATAGAAGAGAATAAAACTTTGGTAATAGGTATAAAATTGTGTAAAAGACCAAACCTTATCGGTAAAAAACAAGAGATGTTGGATGTGCATGGTGGCAGGCATGTCTTTGCTGGAAACCTTTTAGAAAGATATATAACAAGAATGGAGATATGCTCCCACTTAAAAAAGTCCGGAACATTTGTTACCTGAATATAGAAATTGTGAAAAAAATAGAAAAAAATGCATTTTTGTTTACTCTAATCGCCTATAACGCCGTAAGTATTAGTCGCAGAAAGAGAAAAAGGTTTTTTTAACAAAATAGCAAAATACATTATCCATGTTGCCAAATAGCAATAACCAAAAAAAGGAAAAAAGCTCAGTTTCTTGTATTATTTTTCGGCCATGATAAAACATCAAGCCAAATTTTGTTATATTCAGTTCGATAGTTTCTGCACAGTAATTTTACATTTCAAATTCTAATGAAAAAATTGACAATTTTGCAAATTGAAAAAGTAATTTAAACAATTTTCGTTGAAATAATGACAAAAACTATAGTTTGTTGCTCCAAAATTATTTTATAAGTAAAATAAAATTACCAATAAGACAATAATTCCAGATTAACCATATGCAAAAAGTTGATATTTTCTATAAACAATAGTATAGATGCTGTAACCTCCTGTTAACTTTAACCGCTTGTATCTTGACAATCCATCTACTGATTGACAATTTCTAATATATCAAAAGAAAAAAATCATAACTTGAAAACAATTGCTGAAGACGCCCAAATGATCCGATTCTCATTTGTAAAAAAAACGTTTGTAAGCTTATGATCTTTAGTATATGTGAAAAAATATATATATCAAATGTCTAAGTTTCATATTTTCGACTCTTACTTAATTTGCAAAATTGTCAATTTTCTTTAAAGAAAATGGATTGAAAAATTCTAATGCAATGAAACTATCGAATGAAATTTAACGAAATTTGTCACAATGTTTCATTATAGCATAAGGTTTTTTGGGACGAAACTGGAGGTTCTCAGAAAAATCGAAAGGGTCCAAAAAATCACGCAAGAAAACCACGCTTTTTTCCCAATTTTTTGGCCGATACATACAGAGTTATGAGCGATTAAAGAGAAAGTAAAAAGCATTTTTTTTTCGATTTTTTTCACACTTCGTATATTTAACAAATGTTCCAGACCTTTCTGAGAGGGAGCATATTTTGATTTCTGTTACATTATTCTAAAGAGCTTCCAAGAAAAACATGTCAGTGTCTAATAAAGGAATTAAGGCTGTCAGTGCCTAGTGGAAAAATTATTTTATACCTTTCTTCTTTCTTAAATCTTATTATAAAAAGGTCATCATTTCAATTCATTTGTCAATGGAAATTTTATTTAGGAATGGTTGATACGCCCCTTGGCGTACAGCAAGAAATTGTATTGTAATTATTGTAAAAAAAATAATTTAATAAACCTTGTATATATTTAGAATAAATTAGTGTCTCATTTAGCAATAGTCAATTTACAGGTTATTCAAACCTTTAAATTTGCACCTATTGGGTTGCAGTTCAGATTTAGCCGATGGCGGAGTTTGTACCGATTAACGTTTCCCCATTAGCCCTAACTTAGTTTTTTTAAATTTCTAGATTAGCATTTATGAGTGAATTTATTTAATTTCTATTAACAACTCTAATATGTAACCTAGTTATGATCATATTAACACACTCAAACTAAAACAAATAAACTCTAACGTACTGTTATTACTAACCAAAGCTCAAAATAATCAAAAAGGCGAGACTAACATGTCTATATGTTTAGTAGTTCAAATTAACCAGAGTATTAATATATATTCTCGTTCTCTGGTTTAACTACTTGACTAAAACAAATTTGTTATTACTAATTTTAGTCCGTTGGATGTTAAAAATTAAAGACTGTGTCATAAGCATTGGTGAATATTTTCTTCACCTGAGAAAAAATGTACAGTGACCCCCAGAAATAGCGCACAATCAATTTTTTTTTACCTGGTGGCACAAAAGGATCTGTAAAATCGGGATCTGTAATGTGTTCCATAATCCACGCTGTTGCTGCCTCAACGCCAGTGTTACCAGTTTGGAAAAGAGCACGTTTACATGACTCTGGAGGAAAACCTAGAAAGAAGTTACACAGTATTAGAAATTAAACTTTCCAGTTAAACATATATACTTCGCTTAAGTTGTTAAAAAATAAGATTATCCGCTTTTATATTGCTTTTTTACCTTTTTGTACATTACCTAAATCCCTAAGTGTTAAGTCAGTGTTTTAAATTTTTACTATATAAAAAAAAAACCTTTGCCTGATCTGTATCCACCACGTTTTGGATTCCTATATGGTCCCCGCTTTAAAAGGGGCTTCTGAGCTGCAGGTATGTCTAAGCACTTTCAGGTTAACTCATTAACAACCTTATTAACCAGATTGTCATGGTACCTGCCCTACATTATGTTGTCTGTGTACCTTCACAGCGACTTGGACCATTTTGAATTTACCAAGAGCTGATCGTCATTAGATTGAAAAAAACTGGGTGAACAAATTAACTTAAATTTGGCATAATTATTGGATGAGACATAATCTTAATTCTGGTCGATTGTATGGTTAATTGGCGTATGCTAACGGGGGTTTTAGGAGTGAAATTAAAAAAAAAGATCATAATTCAAAAAGATAACAACCGCATTAAACCAGTTTTTTATAATTATTGCTTAAGAAACAATTACTGTACAATTCTAACAAACTGTATGCATCATGAGCGTACATTAACAGGGTCTGTATGGGGACAGCTTAAAAAATATGTTTAAAGAACGCTTTACAGATATAATTTTTAAAAAATGTAAGATTGGCAGTTATTTTATTAAGTGAATGTTATGTTATTATTTCCTTAAACACTTCCAAAAGTAGCAACAAAAAAAAACTAACACAAATATGTCACGTTTACCAAAACACATTTTTAAGTAGTATTTTCAATATTTTTAAGTATGCAATTAGTTACCCATATCTTGAAGCTGTGCTAAAACAACTTCATCAAACTGGGGAGCGGGAGGTCTAACTTCTGGTTCTGGCAGCAGTTCTTCATCTGGTTGAGGTCCACCACCTCTTAAAATTGATATGTCTAGATCATCTGGCATTTCTATAGAGACGTCTAGTTTAATGGGTACCCAATCTTCTCTTAGGGTAAATTTTTTTAATTGTATCACTAGATATTCGGGAAACGTTGATAACCTGGTGGTTCTACAAAAAAAATAATTATGTCATAAATGACTATGATTATCTAAATATTTAAATTGTAGGTGTAAGTGATGACACTTAAGATTTTGGATGTCAGAAATATTGGGATTAAGTTAAAATCATGTCAAAAAGTCCTTGTTGGGCACTCGCCAAAAATCCTTATAGAACTGCACCTGGGTATAGGGACTAAGTGTGTTCAGCCCTATGGATCCCTATGAACTGGCATATCGTCCAAAACATAAAAAGGAAAAACCCCAAAAATCTAAATACGTATCTACATTTCGGTGGCAAGTCTACCTATCTTTCAGTTAAGCTTTTCTGCAATAATTTTATCTTGAAAACGATGGTAGACACACTCAGTCTCTATATTCGGGAACCAGGACCGAAGCGGTCCCATTGTACAGGGTGCGGCAGCATAACTTCCTTTTTTAGAATGAGCGCCAAGTCGGTTGATGTCGTAGCGGAGTGCTAGTGGTCTTGTTCGAGAGGCGGGGTTATAAAGTTTTGTCCCGGCACAGCTCAGTCGCCATCATGCGTTGGAACAGTGAGGAGCGTGCGTTTGTCGTCGAGACCTCCCTTTCAATTTAGCCCCGTTTGTCCCTGTTCCGGACCGAAAATCAATTGTTATGTGGCTCACTACGTTTAGACAAACTGCAATTGGTGTGCAATTTCCTCAGCTATAATTATTGGTCCCTGGTTCTTCGAGGAAAATAAAGACGGTGCAACGGCATACACCGCAAGAGCATCGATGGCTGTTTTGAGGGAACCCTTCCCAGAACGACTTAATTCAATCAGGGGCGATTTGCAATGGCCGGCACGATCGCCCGATTTATCCGCTTGTGATTTTTTTCTATGGGGTTTTTTAAAATCCCGTGTTTATGTGAACCGTCCAAGGACCCTTCAAGATTTAAAGAACAACATCCTGGAAGAAATTGCCAACATAACGCCTGCTATGCTTGAAAGAGTCGTGAGAAGCGCCAGAAATCGGTTTAACAATGTATCGAGAATGGGGGACGTCACCTACGTGATTTGCTCTTCAAAGCTATGTAAAACAAGACTTTAGATATATACCAACATTGTAAAAACCAAATTAAAACTTTCTGATTCATACAATGCGTTTTATTAAGTTTCGAAAAAAGGAAGTTATGCTGCCGCACCCTGTATAAAGATTTTTGGCAAGAACCCAACAAAAAAATTTTAATACATGAATACACAACAATATAGAACATATCTATTATTATGTTACTCAAAACAATCAATTTATTAATTCGTTAATTAAGCCTGCAAAATATTCTTCTTTGAATTAACTTTTTAAACACCTAGTGAGAATTTTAGAACAACTATTCTGATGATATAATATGCTTTTATATTAAAAAACGTCGATAAAAAAGTAAAAAAAAAATCAGATTAATAATGCAAGTACGAGTTAAAACAATTCTAGTCATGAAGATAATATATTTTTTTATTAAATAATAAAATGACCATCTTTTAATAATTTTTTACAAATTTTAATGACTATAACAAGTACATAAAAAAATGTCTCGTTTTTCACTTACTTTCTGGCTACTACATTTCCGTTAACAGCTGAACTAAAAAAGTTATTTATCACCTCGGATTCCGTAAAAGACTCTAAACAGGAAAATAACTTAATTTTCGGCCTAACTATGGATTCAGGCTCTAATCTTTTACCCTGCGATTCGGCCTCTAACTTCCTGGCTTCATACGCTGCTACCTAAAAATATTGAATATTAATGTAAAAATAATGTAAATGAAATATTAGTTGTACAAAGGGTTTCACGCTATCAGGATATAGCTTTGTAGCTTTATTTTCATTTTAAACTAGTTCAAGTTTAGCTTGTGTACTTTGAAGGAAAGCGCACATCCAGATTAAACAAAATATTGACGCCATCTTGACAGAAAACATTAAACATTTGATTAAATGTATACCAAAACTGAAAATATAGATTCCATTTACCTAATAAAGGTTTGACCTTAAGACAGCAACTTCAAACTTAAAACTAATCACTACTAAAAATTGCCATCCACATATTTCAAATTTTGTGTATACCGAAAAATTGACAATGGAGCCTTCAACCTTCAAGGTATACTTAAGTCAGATAAGAAAAATAAATTAATCAATTATTAATGATATTTTACTTACTTCTTCCTTATTAACTGCCGCATCCATGGGAATATTTAATCCTAAACAAACTTCACTTCTTGTTAAATATTTAACTTTTTTACTTTGACTACATTGAAACCTTTCTTCTACCTCAAACTTAAAACATTCTCCTGGATTGACACTATTTTTATTATGTCTTTCCAGTAAGGTAAGAATGTGAAGTAAAAATTCCTCAACGTCCTAAAAAGTAACATATCATTAATAAATTTATAGTATTATGGAAAGCCAAATACTATAATTTACAGTTAAATAATAGGTATGTTTATATTAATAACTTAAAGTTTGCTCACGTTAAAGCAGTTTCTAAAAGAGGCTTGAAAAAAAGGATATAAATTTGCTTAAAAGTATCATCTATATTAAGCCTATGGCCAGCAAACAAGGTTAGAACGAACGTCTAAGAACAACTCGGATAATATAACTCTGTGTATGGTCAGTAACTGTATTGATGACCACCAGTGAACACCATGTACTATTGGTTGAGGTTCGGAAACCCCATTAAACTGTAGGTCCCATCTGGATGACAAAACCAAGACGTTAATGGGGACAGTACAGAAGTAGTAGTTATTTTTAAAAGGTCCGTGGTGGCACTACCGCGTTGAATAATAAATGCTGTGAAATAAAATATCTGGATATTTCGGTGCTTTGACAACGTTGACGGCACTGAGGAAAAAATGGGTTAAACATCTAAAAAACTCCGCACCCACGGTACCTAAAATTTAGGTTTTATACAAGACTTCGTGGGATGTCATAAGGATAAAAAAAACCCACCGAAGCAATGTGACAGCTGCACAGTGAAAGATAGGTTTTTTTAAGACGGTAGTACTAAACTAGAGCTGGAGGTAGGGCAACATAATCGCTAGCCACCAAACATAAAGAAAGGAAAAATTTAAAACGTTATATAAACGGTTCAATTGTAGGATTGGAAAATATTACCATAAGTTATGGAAAACTGAAATAACATCCACTTTTATGAATAACACCATTATAAAGTTATTTTAAATAGTTAATATGTCTGAAAAACCCTAAAATGTTGCCAATGAAAATGCATGAGTCACAGTTAGGTGGTAGTAACTGTTGAAAAACCGTATACATAAGCAATGTATTATAATTACAAATTTTAATTTTTTAAAAGTTTTTGCCGAAAATAGTAAATTGTACATGTACAGTGCCTTCATTAATGTTTGTACACCACGTGACCACGCGATTTTGGTTTGTAAAAGTGGCTCCACTGCTTGGTTTCTTTCCTATTTACAAGGTTGCCAAGTTGAAAAAAAAGTTCAGAAATTTTTTGCCTACGTTTATTTTTTTCTGTGACCATTTACCAGTTTCTAATCTCCGAACAAAGCAAAAAATCTTTTTGTCAAAATTACTGATTATAATAACCTCCTAAAATGTTAAAATTCTAAAAAATCATAATCAGTGCAGGTTAATGGTCAAAAGAACACACCTTTTATGAGGAAAAAAATTAGTGTTGGCAACACAGCTCTGTTTGACAGCTGATTTGACTGATATTACTGACAGACCGGTCATTGTTGGCGTATTTGGTTTTTGGATAGTTTATTTGGAAAAGTTTTAGATTTTTTGATTAAATTATTTTCAAAAACGAACTTTACAAGCTTAAAACAGTTCTTTTCAGAGCTACTTTGCATATTTCGGGTTTTAAAGGTAAGTTACATGTGTTTTTGTTATTGAGGTTACGTAAATAAAACTGTTTTTTTATTTTTAGAAAACGTTTAAAATGTGGACTGCGGAACAAGATGCCTTTATAATAATGGCACATTTTAGAAGTGCAACTCGTAATGAGGATGGATCTTGGTCATATTCTCTCCAAAGTTGCATGGACCAGTTTAGCGAAAGGTTCCCTGACAATCTTGTTGAGTATGAAACATTTGTTCATCACAGACGTATGCTAATCAATCGTTTTGAAAACAAGCATTGCATTTGTAAGGGAAAGTCCACTGGAAGGCCTAGCGTGCTTACAGAACCTGTCCTTGAAGATATGCGTGTCCGAATGGAGCACAGTCCTAACAAATCGGTAGAGAAGCTGTCTACTCAGACCGGTAAGGATACTATTTTAAATAAAAATTGAAATTTATGTTTACAATGCCATACATTTTTTTTAGGAATGTCTGTTGGTACTTGCCATAAAGCACTTACCAAAAAATTAGAAATGCATCCATATAAGGTCACAATATTGCAAGAACTCCTTCCACCAGATTATGCAAAGAGGGTGCAGTTTTGTCAATGGTTTAATGAAATTCTTAACAATGATGATGTTTTGGACCGTACTTTCTTCTCTGATGAAGCATGGTTTCATTTGTCCGGTTATGTAAATAGTCAGAACTACCGAACTTGGGCCACGGAGAATCCACATACCTTTATCGAAACAAGTTTACACCCAATTAAAATAGGGGTCTGGGTAGCAATTTCGAGAAGAAGGATTATAGGTCCAATATTTTTTACGATACAGTAAATGCTGAAAGGTACCATAATATTCTGCATGAATTTTTTGAGCAACTTGATGATGAGGAACTTCAGAGGGGCTACTTTCAACAAGATGGGGCTCCTGCACACACAGCTCGGGCAACTTTGCAATACATAGCCGAATTTTATGAAGATAGAATAATTAGCAAAGATGTATGGCCACCTCGTTCTCCAGATCTAACGCCATTAGATTTCTTTTTATTTGGATATTTAAAAAATAAGGTCTTCAGAAACAGACCTCACAATGTTGATGAACTGGAGGAAGCAATTCGAGCCGAGATAGGACACATTACAGTTGACCAGATTCACAATGTGTTTGATAATTTAAAAAGAAGAGTCAACATATGTCTAGAAAATGAAGGAAGACATTTTGAACACTTGCTATAGTGTTAATTGTTATTCGCTTATTAAATTATTGTTATCTTTGTTATTATGATACTTGCCCAATAACTTTTAGTTTTTTTTTTCCGTTAAAGAATACCTGGGCACCAACTTCATTTTTGATTACTGACTTAAAAATTTTAAAGAGAAAGATACTCTAAGACTCTCATGGCTGCAAAGCTATTTGTAAAATTATTGTTTAAGTTTTATTACATTTTAATGTTTGTGCATGACTACTTGTATTTTATTGTGATGTAACTATACTTTCTTTTTATTTTAGTATAATATTTAAATAATTGGAATTTTTTGTAGATTGTTGCATCTTAATTTCTTTTAGCATGTAATAATTATCCTAATTTCTTTTATTATGTAATAATTGACATTTAATTTATTAATAAAGTACAAATAAATCTAAGTAATGCCCACCATTTTAAGTCAAGTAGTTTTATTTAAATAATATAAATAAATTGTGTAAACTACAAGTTAACATGACTTGAATAGTCACAGAAAATGGCCTTAAGAGGTATTTTTGTACAGTAACATGGATTTGAATGCGGTTCCTTGCATTCAATTCGTATGAACATATAGAAACTTTGCGAACAAATTTAACTAATGGGAAATGAATAACTGCATTTGTGCCTTATAAAAATGCATTTTAAAATTAGCAATTATAAAAAAATTATAACTAGGTAAATAATGATGAAAATGGGCTCGAATTTGTTACTCAGGGGTTTTCGAGGTCGTTGAACACGAATATGACATTGGCAAAGGCCTGCGGAGTACCTGGTGCGCGCTAAGGATGGTGTAAACGTCATCTTCTAAAGTTTTACAACAAATCCTGCTAATGTCAGTCAAACTGTGGTAAAATTCCAGTTAACGTTTACACTATCCTCAGCGCGCACCAGGTACTCCGTAGACCCTTGCCAATGTCATATTCGGCATGTCAGCCACCTTAAAAACCCCCGAGTATCAAATTCTCATTTCCATCATTATTTACCCAGTTATACATTTTTTATACCTAACTGCAAACCTTAAAATGCATTTTTTTAATGCAGAAATAAAGTTTTTCTATTCCAATAATTCAATTTGTTTACAAAGTTTGTAGACGTCGATACGAATCAAATAAAAAACCGCATTCAAATCCATTTTACTCCACAAAAAATACCTCGTGCATGACTTCGTTTCCTTGACTAACATTTTTTCTACCCAAATCTAGCAAACTAAATTATTGACAAACAAGAGACTTAAACTAAATGCATACAAAAATTATCCAAAAAAGCTGTAATAACTTGGTTCAAATTACAATTATTAAAAAAATGATAAATGGTAAATTTTCTAACCTTAAAAAAACAAAATATTTTTGACATTTAAAAATCGATTTTAAAATGCACGGCGCCAATGAGTATTTCTAGGGATATTTTATTAAATTTTGTGCAACCTCTGAATAGGCAACCCGCAACATTTTTGGTCACGTGGTGTACAGGCATTAATGAAGACCCTGTACATGGTTATATTGTTACGGACTTTAGTTAGTGTTTAGTTATTAGAAATGTTAAAGGTTAGAATTATTTTATTTAGGTTAATAATTTATTTAAAATAGGTTACCTTAGTTTTTCCCTTTTTCGACGGTCATTGCGGATTATCCTGAGGGCGCTGGAGACATCCATTTTCACTTTTCTTACATCCTGTAGTAAAAGAATTCTTCCAGCTAATTCTAGACTTTTCCAGACTTTTCATTCTTTTCCACTTTACTATAAAAAGCGCGAGGATAGTCCGCACGGGCTAGTTTAGTTTTGCATTTCACAGAGATAAGAAGTTGACAGATAGTTAAAGGTTAAACAGTTGTCACAATAACGTTACGTTGAATTTTGTTACCATAGAAACATTTGTGAACCTGATTTGCAATAAAAAGGTGTAAAACCAGGATCCGTGTTTTATACGGGTGTCACGGAACAATTGGTGTCAGAAGCGGACGAGGACCTACAAGAAAGCGAAAGTGATTAAGAATATTTGAATGCCTGTTGAGACCAGAAAGCAAACAGCAACTATGGAAGAATTAACTGCACTGATGAAGCAAATGATGGGCCAAGAATCCATAAAAGAAGATTTGAAGAAAGAAATGAAGACAAGCCAAGAAGATCTGAAGAAAGAAATGAAGACCAGCCAAGATTCCATGAGAGAGGGTCTTAAAAAGAAAATGAAGACCCAAGAATCCATGAGAGAAGATCTTAAAAGAGAAATGAAGACCAATCAAGAAGAAATGAGGAAAAGTCAAGAAGAAATGAAGACTAACAAAACGAAATGAAGCGTGAAATCAAAACATGTCAAGCAGAAACAAGACAACAGATCGAGAAATTCAAAAAGACATTAAAAAAGCCAGGAAGAAATGAAACTAGAGCTAAAGAAAAGATGGTAAAATTCGAGAACACCTAAAAGGAGAATTTCAACAAAGTCAAGACGAGATGAGAAAACAAATGCTGCTTGAATTAAAACTTACCAAAGAAGATGTTAAAGAAGAGATAGAAGACATACAACAGACTGTACAGTTAGTTCAAGGCCAAATGCAGCAAGAAGTGCAACATTTACAACGACAAATTCAAAAGATAGCTAGTACAGGCGTCGTCTCAGAAAGTGGTACCGCAAAACTATAATGAAACCACCAACTTTTGATGGCAAGGTACAATGGGTCACGTATCTTCGACAGTTTGAAGCTGCTGCAAACGGTAATAATTGGAGTTTACCAGAAAAGGCACGGCTCTTGTACTTGCTCTTCGAGGTGAAGCCATGGAGGTTTAAGAAATATTCCCAAGAAAACAATGTGACTATGAATCCATTGTGAAGTTCCTGGAAATGAGATACGGTGAAGCCACTTACAGGAAGTTTATAAAGCACAGCTTCAAGGACGAAGACAAAGATACAATGAAAGCCTTCAGAGTATGAAGCGGATATCGTACGCTAATTAATTTGACATATCCAGCCTACCCAGAAGAAATTAAACAAGAATTAGCAGTAGGTAGTTTCATTGAAGGCTTACGTGATCCGGATATGAACCAGGCATTAGAATGGCAGACTTAAGACAATATCTGAAGCTCTTGTCTATGCACTCCAATTTGAAACAGCTAAACAAACATCCAGAGGTCAGACAAGAGTTCGAAGGATGAAGTTTAGTTCAGAATATGGCGATTCAAATAATGATTTTGCAAGAGTGATAAAGGAGCTGCAAGAAATATTCCTTAAAAAACAAACAGAAGGAGACAACACAATGACATTTAGAAGAAGAAATAACATCTGTTGCTGGAAGTGTGGTAAAGAGGGGCATGTTCAAAGAAATTGTACCAGATTCAATGCCCCTGCCAGTAGTTCGGAAAACTCCCAAGCCCCACCAACAACAATAATAAGAGTATCCCGGCTGCAAAACAACGGCTCCAGCTTGGTAGTACCTGGAAATGTATGCGGTCGGGAATGTGAAATGGTACTAGATACTGGTTCCACACATACTATAGTAAGGCCGAACATCGTAGCCCACTGCAAAATATTCCTTCCCGAGAAAAATTACATTTTGGAATCTGCTAATGGGGAAGTCATACCAATTAAAGGAATACATGAAGCCAAAATAACCTTGGGGACGACAACCTTTATACACGTTGTGTTTGTTGCTGACATAATAGATGAAGTTATCCTTGGCCTTGACATTATGGAACATCAGAAATTTGTACTTGACCTTCCACAACGAATACTGCGAACTAATAATGAAGAGATTGTAATGAGACCCCCACGAAACAATGAAGCATCCATTCGAGAAGTTGTACTTACAGAAGATGTCATACTACCCCCAAATTCAGAAGTCATTATCCAAGCAAGGTGTAAAGAATCAGAAGAAGGTGAAATCCTATTAGTCGAACCAATTGAAAATAGTCCACTATACGCTAAAGGAATTCTACCAGCAAGAACTCTGACGCAAAACAAAAGAAATACAGTATTTGTCAGAATGATGAACCTAAAAGATTACTCTCAACAAGTCAAAGAGGGTGACAAAATTGGTACCTATCAACCTGCTAATATGATAATAACCAATACCTTTGCTAAACCTGTGGAAGTTGCCTGTAAACTACCTGATGCTCTGCAGGACCTGGTGATTTCATCAAAAGCCCTGCTAAATCCAGTGCAGGTTACTAAGCTGGAAGACCTTTTGAGAAGAAATCAAGACGTTTTCTCCCTCTCTGAAAAGGATTTGGGAAAAACCAGCATAGTTCAACATCGAATAAATACTGGTGATGCAGCGCCGATAAGGCAACCACCACGAAGAATTCCTTTGGCTAAAAGAGACGAAGTTGAAAAGTTAATTGGAGACATGCAAAACCAAGGCATTATAGAACCATCCCAGAGTCCATGGTCATCTCCAGTAGTCCTGGTTAAGAAGAAAGATGGTTCAACCAGATTTTGCGTTGACTTCAGAAGACTTAATGACGTCACGAAGAAGGACAGTTTTCCATTACCAAGAATAGACGATACTCTAGATACGCTGACAGGTTCAAAATGGTTTTCGACTTTAGACCTAAAAAGTGGCTATTGGCAAGTAGAACTTCATCCTGAAGATAAGGAAAAATCTGCCTTCTCGACCGGAAGCGGACTGTGGCAGTTTAATGTTATGCCATTTGGTCTATGCAATGCCCCTGCTACTTTTGAAAGATTGATGGAGTTAACATTACGTGGACTAACTTGGAAAACATGCTTGGTATACCTAGATGACATTATTATTCTTGGAAAAACATTTGAAGATCACCTGAGAAATGTTGAAGAAGTTTTCCAGAAGCTAAGATCTGCCCAACTCAAACTTAGTCCAAAGAAATGTCACCTTTTCCAGAAACAAGTTAAATACCTGGGGCACATAATTACTGAAGAAGGTGTGAAAACCGATCCAGAGAAGACAGATGCTATCCAAAACTGGCCTACACCGAAAAACAAGCATGAAATTAGAAGTTTCCTGGGATTGTGCACTTACTATAGAAAATTTATTCATGGATTTGCTGACATTGCGAGACCATTACATCGATCTAACCGAGAACAACAAAAGCTATGAATGGACTGAAGATTGTCAAGCAGCAACCTTTAACACAACCCAACTCAAACATTTATTGTGGACACTGATGCAAGCAATACTTCTATTGGTGGAATTTTGTCACAGATACAAGATGGCCAAGAAAAAGTGATAGCGTATTTTAGCAAAGTTCTTTCAAAACCTGAACGAAATTATTGTGTGACTAGAAAAGAACTTCTAGCCATCGTCAAATCTCTGGAACATTTTCATAAGTACCTTTATGGCCAGAAATTTCACCTGAGGATTGACCATGCATCACTTAAATGGTTGCTTCAGTTCAAGAATACCGAAGGTCAGATAGCACGATGGTTACAACGTGTTCAAGAATACGATTTTAAAATTGAACATCGAAGAGGACTGAACCATAAGAATGCTGACGCTTTATCAAGAAGACCTTGCCCAGAAGATTGTAAACATTGCAGTAGACGTGAAGAACAAGAAGATCCCGATGAATTTAACTGCCGAAGAACACGCATCCAGTGCTCTCAAGAATGGGACCCTAAAATCCTCGCAAAAGAACAACGAGAGGATCCTGATCTTGGAGTTATTGTGAAACTTAAGACCGAAAATTCAGAACGACCCCCATATGAGAAAGTAGCTTCAAAGTCTCCAAGATATAAAGGGTACTGGGCCATATGGGACTCTTTAGCAATGAAAGATGGACTTTTAAAAAGAGTCTGGGAAAGTTCTGATGGCAAAAGTCATATCTATCAAACAGTACTGCCAACCAAAAGGATTTCAGAAGTATTGCAAGCCTTGCACAATGGCATAGGAGGTGGCCATTTCGGAGTAATGAAGACTCTTGAAAAGGTTCGAGAAAGGTTCTACTGGTTGGGAAGTCGTGCCGATGTCAAAGACTGGTGCAGAATGTGTAAGGACTGCGCCTCCAGCAAGGGACCCAAGACACGAAGCCATGGCAAGATGAAGCAATACAATGTAGGAGCACCTTTTGAAAGAATTGCCATAGACATAGCAGGCCCATTTCCAATAAGTAAATCGGGAAATCGCTATATTTTGGTAGCGATGGATTATTTTAGCAAATGGCCGGAAGTCTACGCAATACCAAATCAAGAAGCTTCCACTATTGCCGACGTACTATTTCAACAATGGATTTGTAGATATGGAGTACCCAGAGAAATACATACTGATCAAGGTAGAAACTTTGAGTCCGATTTATTCAAGAACCTCTGTAATCTCCTGGGAATCCATAAAACCAGAACCACACCCCTTCATCCCCAGTCAGATGGAATGGTCGAAAGATTTAACAGAACTCTTGATAACTACCTGAAAATTAAAGTAAATGACCAACAAAGCAACTGGGACAACTGCATACAGCCGTTTTTACTGGCCTATCGCTCCGCAGTTCACGAAACAACTGGAACGTCACCTGCAAAAGTCATTTTTGGAGCGGAGTTATGCCTTCCAGTTGACTTACTTACTGGACGACCTTCAACCAATGAAAACCCAGCAGAAGATTATGTTAGTCAACTCAGTAAACAGCTGCAAGAAATACACGAAGGGGTTCGCAATAAACTACAAAAAGAAAGTGACCGTATGAAGTCCCGCTATGACTTGAAAGCTAATCATAAGGGATTCATTGTCGGTGAAAAAGTTTGGTTATACAATCCAAAAAGAACCAAGGGGCGTTCACCGAAACTGCAGAAGTCATGGGAAGGGCCATATAAAGTAGTAACCCGGCTTAATGATCTGGTGTACCGAATTCAAAAGAGCCCACAAGCGAAGATGAAAGTTGTACATCTAGAACGGCTGTGTCGCTATCAAGATCGAGAAGATACTTGATCGAGACGATCAAAACTTGGGAGGGGGCAATGTTACGGACTTTAGTTAGTGTTTAGTTATTAGAAATGTTAAAGGTTAGAATTATTTTATTTAGGTTAATAATTTATTTAAAATAGGTTACCTTAGTTTTTCCCTTTTTCGACGGTCATTGCGGATTATCCTGAGGGCGCTGGAGACATCCATTTTCACTTTTCTTACATCCTGTAGTAAAAGAATTCTTCCAGCTAATTCTAGACTTTTCCAGACTTTTCTATTCTTTTCCACTTTACTATAAAAAGCGCGAGGATAGTCCGCACGGGCTAGTTTAGTTTTGCATTTCACAGAGATAAGAAGTTGACAGATAGTTAAAGGTTAAACAGTTGTCACAATAACGTTACGTTGAATTTTTGTTACCATAGAAACGTTTGTGAACCTGATTTGCAATAAAAAGGTGTAAAACCAGGATACGTGCTTTTATACGAGGTGTCCCGGAACAATATAATTGCATTAGAAAAAACTTTTTTTTTTAAATTTGCCCTAATAATGGTATTTTTGGAAAAAAATATAATTTTGATAGATAACAAGTGTCATTCCAGCAAGCTAGTCTGTATGATATTTTATCAATTTTAAAAAATTTCCCACATGATGGTGACTTTTTTAAAGACATGTATATGAATGAAGGGTTTTTTAGCTGTGCATGTAAAATTATAGATAATAAAAGAACCATTAGTACTATTTATCAAACAAAATATTATGTTATATACAACAAGAAATTGTAACTAATTTAAAAACATTTAAACAAATGGGAGCTGCAAGTTGTATAGTTCCATTAAAAAACTCACTGAGGCATCATTTAACAGAACATTTTTAAATTTTTTACATGTTTTTATTGTTAGGTAATATTTTGCTGGAGATTAACAATTTTAAAAATTAAGGGGATTTTCTGGTTTAGAAGTTTCAAAAAATCGATTTTTTTTATTGCTCTTTTCAATACCCTTTATTATGGAGAATATATGGGCGAAACCGTTTTGCCCGAAAATCTTTTCTAATAGTCAAAATTCGAAATACACGATATACACCGTATATTGAAGCGCATTTCCAAAACTTTAAACGCGTTTTCCGAAAACTCACATTTTTTTGCTGGGTGCATGTATTGCTGGAAACTTACCGGACCAATTTTGATGCCGCTTTACCATTTTTTAGAGAATTGAACTGGCTATGGTTGCAACCTGGAAAGTTAAAATCGCTTCAAAATTTTGGATTTTACGTACGTTTGAACAAAGAAAGTCGATTTTTTAAACTTTTTTTTTTCAAATGACCGCCATTTTGTGAGAAAATTGACGATTTTACTTTTCCGTGGTTCCGACCATAGCTACACTCATATATTTTAATAATTTTTTGGTCTTGTCTGCTTCAGACCTCCCAGTTACCTGAACCAGGTGCGCCCGCATACCGGAGCAAATTTTCGGGCGAAATTTTTTTTTATGTAGCTTAAAGATGGAAAAATAAAAGGGTGTAAGCATTGTTTTACTTATTATTTGATTTCACCTTAAAAAAAAATGCTAAAATTGAGGTACAAAACCGGAGCTGCAAACCAGAAAACCTCCTTAAACATTTTGTATATTATATGCGCTTTTTTGTTGGAATTTTTTGCTGGATAATTAGCATCAATGACGGTTAGATTACCGAAAGCCCTCTATTAAGATTTAATAAATATATTTATCACGAAACACAAATATTTTATTATTTTTACCATATATGATTTACCTGTTGCTTCTTGGTTGAAAACTCGGGATGTCCTCTGCCAATAAGAGTTTTGAACATTGAAGGAGTTATACCGGGTGGATCCGCGTCTACAGGAGATCCGGGAGGAGGAGGATTTGAATACTTTCCTGAGAGCAATCCATGACCTAATTTGGCCCTAAAAATACATTCCTTTTAATTAAGTTAAAAACTGTTTTCGCAGGAGCTATATACTATTAAAAATACATACTTATACATTTTCTTAATCAAAAAAAGTTTGTCACAATTGTAAATATGTTTTTATCATAAACCATTAGACGGGGTTGTTTACTAAATTCAAATTTGTTATTAATTTAAACACATGTAGTTATTTCAATTCTTGTTTTTAAATTAAATTCACTTTTGCTTTTTAAAAAATTTGTCTTTTATTTTAAAAGTGTTACACCCCTACAAAAAAGTATGCACAAGAACACATTAGTGAAGATAGGGAGTCACTTAAAGTAGTTGTATCACGAGAGGCACTTTCTTAAGATTTTTTTGAAATTTATATCGAAATATCATGCAGAATTATTTACTGCATCGATTGGTGCACAATAAAATTTATGAACAATACAGTTTCATTTCACATGTCAACAATACAGTTTCGGAGATATTTAATTGCAAAGATAGTGTTTTTAAGGCTCTTATACATTGTACTATGCGGAATGACGAAAACTTTACTTACATATATAACATTAACTCTTAAACTTTTCTTAAGATGACTATGAAAAACTAAACTAATATTAAACAACAACTAAGGATTTTTTTAAATTAGTCTCATTAATTGTTATAATACAGTTTTTGAAATATTAATTAATAAATAATGACAAATCAATCTCATTGATTTTGTGAAAGAAATACACTAAAAACAATCTGGCAACAACGCATGTATTAAACCCGCGAATAAAGTATATAGCGCGCATGCGACAGAATTTACTAATTGTTTTTAAAAAACATAGTTGCCAAATTTTACAAACGAACAGTTAGTCGTACGGGATTGGCTGGAAATAGAAGTCAGAGCAAAAATTTGTGGGCTTAGGAATAAAGACGCAGTGGGACGGACTTATAAAACGTACAGGAAAAATTTGATTCAATAAAAATCGTTCAGAATCATTCAAAGAATACGGATGGATAATTTTTTTCAGAATAGAAAAATTATGACTTATAAAAAAAATCATGAAAAAAATTACTCATATTCCTGAATGGCACTGAATATTTCTTGTTCTGTAAAAGCGACCATTTTCGACATAACAGGTATCTATCAATAAATAACACACCCCACAAAAAAGGCCAAAATCCGTTGGTCGGACCATGATATTCCCATATATTTTTCGACGCTGAATCTAAATCCGGTCTTAAAAAGGCCCTACATGTCTAATGCCTCAAAGGCCGAAAACTACCCCTAGTAAGGGTGGAAGATGGATTTCTGGTTGACAAATGATCAACCATGGTATTCCAATGTACTTTTTAACGCTAGACCGGAATATTAGTTAAAAAACTTTTTTCCGTACTGAACTTCACGCTCTAGAACTAACCACAACTAACCAAAACTACCCCTAGGGAGGGGAGAAAAATCGAGTTTTGCACGCCGGAATCGTACTGGTTGTATTCTCATGTCAACGCTGGACCCGAATTTTAATTTGCCACCCCTACCTAGGGATAGTTTTGGTCCTAGAGGGTGAATTTTAGTAGTGTAAAAACCTTTCGATCACAAATTCGGGTCCAACGTTAACAAGTATATGAGAATACTACCGTTGCAATTCCAGCGTGCAAAACTCGATTTTCATCCCTCCCCAGGGGTAGTTTTGGACCTAAAGGGAAAATTTCAGTAAGGGAAAAACGTTTCAAACACTAATTCGTGTCTAGTGTTGAAAAGTACATTGGAATGCCATGGTTGACCATCTGGCATCCACAAATCCATTTTCCACCCCTTCTAGGAGTAGTTTTTGGCCTCTGAGGTATATCCTAGACAAGTAGGGCGGATTTAGCGTCGAAAAATACATGGGAATATCATGGTCCGACCCACGGATCTCGGCATTTTTTTGGTGGGGCTGTGTAATTGACCAATATTTTATCGAAAAATGTGTCAGCTTTGGAAAAAATATATAGATTAGAAAGTCGTTGGGATTTTTCCCTTAATAAATGCTAAAAGACCATAGACTGCCGAAATCTAGAAAAAAGTTATACATTTTTTTGCATAAGTCTCATGATCGGAAAATGTGTTCAAAAATTCTTAAAAAGATTATCCGTATTCCTTGAATGATTCTGTACAATTTTTATTAAATTAAATTTTTCCTACGCGTTGTATGAGTAAAAGTCCCTTTTGGGAAAAAAAATCGGAAGATTTTCGGGCCTTATCAAGAGGAAGATTTTGAGCAAAAAAATGTACCTAATCTTGATCATTTTTGCGCCGAAATGTCCGAAAATTCGTTTTCTTCATAAAACCCAAGGTTTGGAGTCAAATTTCCGGAAAATAAAAACCCAAATCAAAAATCCACAAAAAGAAATCGATGGGCAAATTCAAGACGAGTATTTATAATAAAATGAGCTTAAACGGTCGAACTATAATATGAGCTGTAGAGTAATTTGGGTGACACAGTGACGATTCGTCCCACTGTGCGACGGCTGACTGACTATACTGTATATTTACTCTAGCGTAAACTTTTTAATACGACTGTAGCGATACAACTACCTTAAGGAAAGTTGTAATTATTTTTGGTAAATGGGGTATATCGATAAATCTTTATAAACAAATTTGAAACCCTTATTTCCAAATATGTCTTAAAGCTTATTTACACATACATTTTAAAAACGTAAGTACATAAATAGATAGCTCTTGACCTAGATAATATTGACGGAAAATCGACAAACAATACTTACATCTGCACATTAAAATCTTCTGCGGGCTCACTTGGCGATTGTTCAAAAATCCCTTCACAACTTTCATAATACCTTTGAATAAAATCTGGTATTCTAAAAATTAAAGTAGATTGAAATAAATCTAAATATTATATCTTATCCCGAATTACTTTGATTGAAACTAACCTAAATAGGACCTGCATAACACTATTGAGATAGCAGGAGTTACCCATATTCTGCATTCCAGTATAGCCGGGTCCATATAAGGGTTTTAGTTTGCCTCCACTCTCGCAAAGCGTTGCCCATTCGTTGGTTTTTTGATTTAGCTCCAACTCTAATTCTACCATGGATTTTTCTGTCTTCTTCATTTCAGCAATATTGATACCTATAACATCAACGCGTGAAATTAATTTAGTATTAAAAAACATATTAAAAGGATTTTTATTCACCAGTCAAATTTGAAAATTTTACCAAAAAGGTTTGAAAATAATATATGTATTTAAGCCATTTTCATTTATTACTATGCTAAAAGACTCAGCCCTATCGGTTTTTGGTTGGATATACGAGGTGACAGGCATGTTTTTGCCCTTTAAAAAATGTATATAATAAGAATCAAGGTATGTTCCCTCTAGGAAAGGTCCAGAACATTAAATTTTTTAAATAAACAAACTTAAGAAAACGTATTTTTTTTCTTTAATTGCTTATAAGTTTGTATGGGTCGTAGTAAAAAATTGTAAAAAACAAAAGTTTCGTTATTAAATTTCCTAGAAGTCACGTTTAGTAAAAAATCCCAAAATGAAATCGTAATTTCTTGTATAATATTTCTGGATCCTTTAGATTTCTCTGAGGAGTTTTATAATCGGACAAAAAAAGTGTATGCTATGGTCAATGATCCATATACAACTAGATACGTCACCGGCCAGATTTATGTGACTTCCTTTGTAATATGCCCCAGACGCCTTGCTGCCACATTTCAAAGTCCATAAGTCTTTAAATGCTATAAAATATATTAAACTCATTTCATTATATTACAGGTAACTGGAGTGAGCCTCACAGCTTGCTAAAGTTTTTTTTTTTTTAGTTAGGTTTTATGGCACTGGTTTAACCAACTGGCCAGCTTCTCTCTTTGTTTGTTATATAATTTTAAGTTTACCGAGATTAGGGGTATATATGTACAATACATTACAACTAATAGATTCTTAAAATTAATTATAACTTATACAACAACGTTTATCTAATACATATTCAATCTAAATATTTTTGTTTTTTGGTTGTTTCTTTGTTTTTTTTTGTTTTGCTTTTTTCCGTTTCTTTTTTTTTTTTTTTTGTATTGCTTTAGTAATGTTTCTTTTCGTCTTTTACTATTTTTTTTAATCTGCTATTTTTGCCTTTAACATAAATTGATACAAAACCTTATAAAAACTAATGTTTTCTGACAATAATATTGTGCTAATATTAAATGGATTTTTTAATTCTTTTGATAATAAATTTAAAATTGCACATTTAAAATTATTTTTAAATCTGCATTTAAATATAATAAACAGAACGTAAGTACAAATTTATTTTTTCAAATATACAGGGTGGGCATATAAGCGAGGTAAGCGGCTGTATCTCAGGACCTGTACATCTGACAACAATGGAATTTTTTTTATTAATAAAAGTGGCCATGAGAAAATTCTGGAAATTATTTTCAAGTTCCGCATTTCACCGCTAGAGGGCGTAACTAAAAATTAAATAAGGAAAACGTATTTTTTTCCGAAAACCCATATATTAGCCTATATTTTTGATAATACTGTTAGAAAGCCTGGAAAATTCTCTATTATTTTGGATTAAGGCTCATTGGCGTACGACCGATAGTAGGGGTGGGGGAAGCTCTTGAAAGTGTAATCATTAAAATCGGTGTAAATTTCAAACCACTTATTCGATTTCAGCAAATTAAAATTTGTTTGCAAGATAAATAAGGCTGTTTTAAATATCCGTTCTCCTTATCGCTCTACAGTTCCCAATAAAAGAGCTAGAGGGCGCAATTCGTAATAATTCCAGTTTTTTTCATTTTACTGCAAAAATTTAAATCAAACGGTATATTTTTGACATCATATTTAAAAAGTAGATAAAATTTGCAAAAATATTGTGAAAACCCGACGATGATATCTTTGCTCGTTTTAAACTTATAGCGAATTAAAGTTTTTTTTTACGCGCAGAGTAAAAACTTATGTACCGCCATCTAGCGTTCGGCCCTAGAATGTGTAATTAACATTATTATAGTTGATTTCTCAAGCTGTTAATAAGACACATCCTGTTGTCATAATTCATAAAATAATACTTAAACTAATAGATCACAGCATCAAAGGATGATTATGTGATTTTCTTAGGATAATTATTTATTAACGAATTTCTCTTTATATTTAAATGATCGTCCTGAAAAGGACCGATTTTAAACCCAAACATGTTAGGTTCCTAATGCCTCGATAGATGTTCAAACTGCTTTCCATCACATTCCAAACAAGCTTCCAATCTTCTTTGGGTGGATAAAACTGCTGTTTCGATTTCAGCAGCTGATAATTGATTAATGGCATCACGGATTCTGTTTTCCATATCCTGTCTAGTTGTGGGTGGAGTTTGGTACACAATATCTTTTAAACGACCCCATAAGTAAAAGTCTAGGCATGTTAAATCGGGTGACCTGGCCGGCCAAGGAAATAGACTTCCACTTCCGATCCAGCGCCCTTGAAAATAATTATTAATATGATCCCGCGCGAAACGGGAAAAATGTGCTGGACACCCGTCCAATTGGAAATACACGGGTCCGTCTCACTTCCAATGTCAAATCTTCCATTAAAATGGGCAAAACATTTATTAAAAAATCCAAAAAAATATTACCATGTGCCATCAAAAAAAAGGACCAATAATTTACGTTCCGATAATGCCACACCACACGTTTACACTCCAGCGGCCTTGGTGCTGGACTTCTCGCATCCAGTGGGGATTTTCAGCCAACCAATAATGCATATTATGCCTGTTAACTCTACCATCGCTACTAAAAGTAGCTTCATCCGTCCACAGAATCTGTGACAAAAAATGCCTGTTTTCGCGAATCATTGCTAGCATCCATTGACAAAAATCAACTGCGCTCAAAATCATGTTCATTTAAGGCTTGGTGTAGGATTATATGGTAGGGGTGTAGCCTTAAAATTTAAAAAAAATGCCTATTATATTCAAGGAATAAATTATATTAAAAATGTGTATTAAAAAGGTGCGCTAATGCAATTACTTACTTGTGGTCTTTTAATAGATTTCGAACAGTAGTTTGAGTTATTCCCAAATCTAAAGATAACGCCCGAGTTCCAATATGCTTATTAAATTCTACGTAGGCCAACACATTAATAATGTTTTCTTCCGTTCTTCCAGTAGTGCGACGCCTTCTAAATCTGGGCCGACTAAAACTTCCAGTATCGCGTAGTCGCTGTACCAAGCGTGGAAATACTCTTCTGCTATAATGACGGCGATCTGGATACCGAATGGCATACTGTCTTTCAGCTATTGCTGCATTTTGAAAGCACTCGAAGAAAACCGCAATCATATCAACAGCTTCATAATTTGTAAGAGGCATTTTACAAAAAAATCGCACAAAAAATATTTAGATACCAAATTGACAAGAATTAAAAGCATCTAATAAATACTTGACGTTTCAAAAAATATTATTTGAAAATTTCTTTTGGTTTTGCCGCCTACTATACGTTAATTAGACATTCTAGGAACGAACGCTAGATGGTGGTACATAAGTTTTGACTCTGCGCGTAAAAAAAAAAACTTTAATTCGCTATAAGTTTAAAACGAGCAAAGATATTATCGTCGGATTTTCACAATATTTTTGCAAATTTTATCTACTTTTTAAATACGATGTCAAAAATATACCGTTCGATTTAAATTTTTGCAGTAAAATGAAAAAAACTGGAAGGAGAACGGATATTTAAAACAGCCTTATTTATCTTGCAAACAAATTTTAATTTGCTGAAATCAAATAAGTGGTTTAAAATTTACACCGATTTTAATGATTACACTTAATGATTCACCGCCACATCGTCGTGCATATGGAACAAATAATAAAAGTGGTGGGGGAAGTGAAAGCACTTTGAAATTCCTGTTTGTTATTTTGAAAATATTTTGTTTTAACCATATACAACTTTCTGTATGTCAGGCGTAACTGATTTTGGAAATAAAAATTCGTTCTCCTCGTTTGTACTTGCACATATTGGTGAATATATAAAATAGGCTGACATATTTTAAATTTTATCAAAAACCTTTATTTAAACATCTTTTATAGTACAGGTAGATCAAAGATGAAAAAAAAAAAAAAAAAAAAAAAAAAAAAAAAAAAAAAAAAAAAAAAAAAAAAAAAAAAAAATGTTTATTACATTAAATGTAAATATTAAGGTTTAGTAGCAAAATTAATAAGACCTATTTTTCACCGCCACATGTGCGTCATATGGAACAAATAATAAAAGTGGTGGGGGAAGTGAAAGCACTTTGCAAATTCCTTTTTGTTATTTGTGAAAATATTTTGTTTTAACCATATACAACTTTCTGTATGTCAGGCGTAACTGATTTTAGGAAAAAAATCTCGCTCCACCCGTTTGTACTTGCACATATTGGTGAATATATAAAATAGGCTGTACATATTTTAAATTTTATCAAAAACCTTTATTTAAAACATCTTTTATATGTACAGGTAGATCAAAGATGTTTTGGTGTAAAATCAAATAGTATCCACCGTAATATACCAATAAAAAAGACATCTAAAAATTATATAATTTATCTTGCAGAAGTCTTGGGGGGTTTGTCTGTAGTAAACTTAGCAGGCTGTGAGACGATGATAAATAAATTTTACTCACCCCAATGCTGCAAATGCTGCGCTAATAACGGATCTTCCACCATATCGTCCTCACTATAACTGAAGACATCAGCTTTACCATCTTGTGTGATTGTACCTAAATTAAATAATAACATAATTGCACTGTTTCACTAAGGTGATTAAACTGAACAGCTCCTTTGACAAATACTATAGAAATATATTTAACAATATTTTTAAACACACACCCATTGAACACTTCACCCTAATAGGTAGAGAATATGATTCTTTACCATTAAACTAACGAGATGAATTACATTTATACTAAATTCCTAGATATTTTACCTTAACTTGCTTTTTTTAGAAAAGTCAAAGTGTAACAAACAAGTGTAATTTATTTTTTGCAATACAAGAAATAGTGAATTTTGATATGTCAAAGAACTATTAAAGCTAATCACTGAGTATTAAATATAAATTTTACCTAGACTATTTACTGGAATTCTAGAATGTAAGAAAAATAAAAAAATAATAAAATTGCACATAATTAGGTGAATATTTAAATTAGGCATAAAATGGTCTAAAAAATAAAGCACATTATAATTTACGTTTTTTTTTCGTTTTATTTTAAATTGATTTACACTGGATTCTTTTAAGTAATTAATTATAAAGTGTACATATTATGCTATGTAAATGCATTTAAAATCTAAGAAATATTATTTTAAATAACACAGTTATTTAATGCCTGACTCTATATACAAAGTGTTAATTTAAAAACTTTCAATGCAAAAATCTAGAAAAGATGGTTTAAAAATTGTAATTTGGTACAAATGGTGTACTAGTAGGAGGCATTAGAACCACTATACATCAGTCAAAAAATTTCGTTATTTGTGATATAACCACTGAAAGGTCTGATATTTAAAAATCAATGCTCTGGGAATAGATCTGCACTTTATAATAAGCACTAAACTTCAAAGTATTTTACCTTTATAACAGCCCACTAAGGCTTTTATAAAGATTTAGTAAATTTACATAATAATTGTTTTTTGCATTACGCGTTCAATTATTCTTACTAGAATTTTCGCAATAAAAATACTAAACAGGTCCTAAATTTTACCCACCATAATCTAGAAAATGTGCGAAAATTGACGCAGAAATATTTTTTGGTCGGTAATGTCATTACATGGATTAAAGAGAAAATAACTAACTTTTGCCACACCTAACGGTAACAACTTTCGTTTATCTATGTCTGACAATGTAAACAACACAAAAACCTGTTTTTATTTATTAAATTTCCTCCTTTCCATGTTATGTTAAACTAATTCATTGACATTGTTTACAAAATAAGCATTTGTGTGCATGAGCACCACATGAATTCTAGCAATAATTTTAGTAAAATTGATTATAAGCATCAAATACAAATAAATGTACTATTACCAAAAATTTTATTTTTTGAGATATTTGCAATAAAAGTTTTTAAATTGTGTGCACGTTTTTAAATACTTACCCCCTAGCAAATTAGTTAAAGTACCAAATTTCATCCAAATAGCCATATTTATTTTAAACTTACCTAGTTTTACAGCTAGAGGATAGTTGGTACTGCTATAATGTTCTACAGCATGATTATTACCGCCAGAACCATCAAAAAAGCGTCTTCCACACAAGATCGAGCCGTCGCTCAAATTTAGCCATAAGTTCTCAGTTTTGTCACATTTTTCACATTTCCAGCCTAAAAGGAAAAAAGTTCATGGTTAACAAGACAATGTATAATAGTTTTTTTAATAGTATAACATAAAAGTTAAAGTCTGTAATAACAAGGAAAAAAGCTGTAGAACATATATATAAGAGGTATCTTAAACTAGTGTGAAAAAAGCTGTCATATATGAAACGATCTGGCAATATTGCCCAAAACTGTATTTTATTCCACCAGTTCTGATGATAACTTATGTTCATCACTTTTTCATAATTTTTTTCTTATCATTTTTTATCAAAAAAAAATAAAATTTAATTATTTGTTATTTAGCTGACAGCCCTGATAAAACCCTATTAACCTTTAAGCGATGGTGAGACACTCTGTATTTACCAGTTGGAGCGATTTTTTTTCCATTATCTAACTGCACCAAGTTGTGAGCATGTTTCGAAACTAGTCGAGCTTCGCCGTCCCACGTTCCACTTAAAGCCTCCAGTTCAGCCAGTTTACTTGCTGACGGCAAGTCTAGCAATGCTTGAACAGATAGTTTCACCTGTAAATAAAAAAAATATGCTTAACATTTAATAAACAGATCTTTACATTACTTACAATCTCTGGCAACTCTTCATTTGGCCAGTCAATTGTAGTAAAGTTCGGCAACACAACAATTTTGTAGAAATCTTCAAACTCATACTTCTTTGTACCCGATTCTGGATCAAATCCCCCTTCTACTCCAATTGCTAAACGAGTAATCTTTTTCTCAGGTCCGTCTCCCTGTGGTGGGGATGAAACCTAACTCGTTAAAATTATATCAAAGTACAAAATGTTGAACCACCAAAAAAAAATAAATAAAATTAAAAAATACTTTTAGAAAGACAAATTGCTACCTGAAAAATTTGATTGTACCAAATTTATGTATTTATTTCGAAATACACTAAATGTAAATCATGTGTAACCATGTAAAAATTTAGCTTAAATGCTATTTAATTACTGAAAGCGTCAATGTTAACGGCCAATTTGTATTTAAGTTCTGTACAGTGGCGGCTCTAGGTTTTTCAATTTTTTTTATCTAAAAAGTAGGACATGGAACCAACAATAAATATTTTACCAGATGCTATTACGCTTTAAGAGGAACATTTTCGTAAAGAAAAATTTAATTTGGAAGTTTGCAAAAAAATATATTTTTTTTGCAGCGCTCCCAAAGAAAGTTTCAAAAGCGAATCCTCTATTTGTATATTTTTTCGTTAGTTTGACCAAATTTTATCATCATATCCCAAATTTCGCAGCAAATTAGACGAAGCTAAAATACTTGAATACGACAATTATAGAGTGAAAATTTGGCTATGATTTTTAGAAAAACAGATCATTTTGAGAAGTTTGGGATTTGACGATAAAATTTGAACAATTCACGAAAAAAATACAAATAGAGGATTCGCTTTTGAAATTTAATTATTATAATAATAATATCCTTTATTTTTCATCAAAATATTTTTTTACAATGACAAAGAAACGTCACAAACTATGTGCAGTGCAAAATAATAATATATTTAAAATACAAATAATTATATTGATGTATTAAAACAGTAAAAAGTGTACACAAGAACAATTAAAATGAAACACTTACACAAGTGCATAAAAACAACTCCATCTATAATCAAAGTTGTAAGTAGAAACATTTACTCTGCAAGAACTGCATCACAGCCTTTCGAAATTTACCCTTGTTCTCTATTTTACCTAAGTTAGGTGGCAAAGATTTATAAGCCTTGACTGCACGATAATAAGGTTCTCTCTCAAAAAACGTTGAGTTATGATAACGAATAAAACCACCCACATTTCTTGTGACAATTGTCATGGAGTTGGAGTAAAAATCAGAGTTCACACTGAATAAATGGGATTTTTTTGAACAAACCTTACTAAAGCCAAGAAATAAAGACTAGAAACAGTTAAAAAAACCTAGATCATTAAAACGCGGTTTACAAGAGGATTGAGGATGAATTTTAAGTATGCATTTAATAATTCGCTTTCGGGTTCTAAAGATATTGATTGGCATGTGTGGAAGATCCCCAAAACAGAATTCCATAACTTATAAGGGACAGAACACAAGCAAAATAGAAACTACGAATACTGTCTACAAAAAGTGAATCTCTCAATTATTGTATTAATGCACATATCATTCAGTTTAGATTGCAGAAAGTAAATATGATATTTCCAACTTAAGTTTGAGTCAATTATCCTAAAAATTTTATGTCTTTGACTACTTGAATGGATTTACCATTCATCTTAGCATAAAGAAAATGACTCCGTGTTAAAAATTTTTCAAATGTAATAAGTCCGATCTTATCTGCGTTAGAGAGAGATAATTGTGTTGGCACTGATTCCACATTTGCTCTACTGCACTCGAACACGCCCCAGATATGGTCCCCAAGCACCCGTTCGCCAATACAACCGATGTATCAGCATACTGACACTCATAACCCGAAGTAAACCCCCCAGAGAGATTGCTCACATAAAGCAGGAACAAAATTAGGCCCAGTATTGAGCCTTGAGAAACACCCTGCTTTATCTCAGTAGTCCCTGAGAACCACTGCTTCCAATTACTTGTAACACATACTGATTGTTTTCTTTCTGTAGATATGATTATAGTAATAAAGCATTTGCACCCCTCAGCCCATAACCTCCCAGTTTATCGAGCTGATTGTCAATAGTGTCGAATCATTCAAATGCTCCTGAGAGAACAAAATACAATTTTTTTTGTAAGGTAACAATTTGTCTTAGAGCTTTTTGGTACAAATCCATGATGGGTACCTTTCAAAATGATATGAAGGTACAAAAAGTGCATGATTCTAGTGTAAATGGTTCTCTAAAATACCTTAGAACCTGATGGCAACACTGACACTTCCCCGTAATTTTTCCCCAGTTGCCGCTCACGTTTTTTGAAAATCAGAACTACTTTTGCTTTTTTAAGCTTTCTAGGGAAAACTACCGAAGAAAAGACTCATTAATTATGTGAGCGAATGGTTCACAAACCCATTCACCTGCATATTTAAGAATTCGAAATAGAATCTCATCAAGTCAAGCAAAGAACTTATTTTGGAGGCTCATAATAATTCTGAAAGCCTCTGGTACGTCAAAAGGTCCAAGACAGAAAGTTGGCAAGTTTGCAAACTAAATTCTTCGCTAAATAGTTCTGCAATGATTTGGGGGTCCTCTATAATCTCATTAGTCTCTAAATGTAGCGAGATATTTGCATATGATTTAATTTTGTTAGACTAAAAATTAAAGGTATTCCATGCTGTTTTGACTTTACTATTAGAATTTGTAATTTTATTATCATTGATACCCTTTTTATAGTTTGATATAAATTGTCTATATTACTTTCTCTCAGTTTTATATTGATTATAAATAATTTGGCTGTTTGTTTGTGTATACCAATTATACAGGTCTTTAATATAAGAATTTATTTTAATTTTGGTGTTTACCCAATTTGTACAGTGATTTTTAATACATGAGGAGGAGGAAATAAACTATCGGTATCGCTCGCGACAGTCGTACACAATATTAGTTTCTCCGTAGGTTCTTAACGTGTTTTAGACAGTTAAAGTGCGAATAAAATTTTGATTTTCGGCTAAAATAATTAACAATTGTTTCTATGATCAGTACAAGTGATGGTTTAGAGATTAATTCTCAAAAAATGGTGTTAATTAGACATCATTCTGTGGGATCAATACCTACCCATAGCCAAGAATTTAAAAATATCGTGTTGGAATTAAAAACGGACAAAAAAGAGAACAGGTAAAAACGTACCTAAATAAAGGCAAAAATCCCAATGTAAATAAAGACCAGCAAAAAACAGGGGATTCCAGCAAGGTCGAGTCAGCCGAAAATAACTTCGATAACGATATGCTGAATATAGAAGATATTTGTAAACCAAGGCATTCCTTATTTAGGACACCGCCCAAAGTAAATAAACAAAATAAAAATGACGAAACAGTTTCTACAATTTCGCAAGAAAACAAAACAAATCGGAACAACAGGGCAGGACTACATGACAATGAAAATACAGGAAAAGGGCTTAGAACTAATTCCACTCAGATGAAGATAAAACTTTAAAAGACAATGTGACAGAAATTTATTACACACAGACAATCAAAAAAAAGGCAGGAATACAATACTGAGGAAAATAAAACTTATCCAAAAAAATCAACTGTCACCTAAGACAAGTAATATTGGAAGTTTTTCGCTCTGGATAAATCAAAAATAGCAGATACACAAGAAGGCCAAATTATGTTGAAACAAGACCAAGAAGGTCTAAGATCTGCCTAATATTACGATTATAAACCCCTTTATTAATACAAGATAGGGTTTTAGAAAAGGAGAATATATGGTAAGGTAGGCGACAAACATGAAATAATCAATCGAAAGGACAAAACAGATTTCCCAGCACTTAAAGAAAAGCCAAGGACATATGCAGAAATAAGTAATTTAAAAACCAAAGAGAACAGTCATCAAATTAACAGATTACAACCTGAACCTGAAAGTGGACAACGCGAAAATAAATAAGAAACTGGAAACTGTAATTACGATGAAAATATTACTGATCCAAAAATAGCAAGATCAAAAACTTAAAAAAGAGATATTATCTTCTAAAATGACAGACGATGGGTTTAAAAATGTTATTCATTTAAAAAATGGAGGTATTGTGCTTGAAAGTCATAATGAAGAACAACAAGAAAAACTAAGAAAAGCCCTGAAAGATAAAAGTAATATAAAAGTAAAGGATTCTTTAAATACCAATCCTATGTTTATGGTAACAGGGGTAGAAAAGTGGATGACAAATGAAGAATTTTTAGAAGATATTATTCATATGAATGATGAAATAGAAAAAGAACTAGGGTATAAAGTGAAAAACGAAATAAACGTCATAGCAAAAAAACAATGTAGAAATCCAAACAAAGAAAACTGGATTCTACAGGCCCCACCTGATATTGCTAAATGGTTTCCCAAGAAGGAAAAAATCAATCTTGACCTTCTTAAAGTATATGTACATGAACATTTTAACTTGGCCATATGTTTTAAATGCGATAAATTCGGACATGTAGCTAAATACTGTCAGGAAAACCAGTGTTGCCATAAATGTGGGGGAGAGCATCAAGGCAAGGACTGTATTACAGAGATACATAAATGTCCAAATTGCACAAAGTTAAAGTTAAACCCAGAAGTAAGTCAGCACTCTGCAAAGATATTAAATGTCGTTTACCAAAGAAAATTAAAACAATATCAAAGCCATATAAATTACTCACAAGTTGAACCAAATTTTTATAGACAATGCAAGAAGCAAGAACCCAAACCCCTTTATAAAAAAATACAAAAAGTATTATACATCAAAATATCCAGTTATTAGGAAAAAAAGATTGACCGCATAAACGATGCGCTAATTTCAAAAAGTGACTGTGATGTATTTTTATCACGAGCATTAAAACAGAAGAACAATTAAAAAAATTGTATTAAGGATTTTTAGATTAAATCAATTTTTGTCGGAAGAAGGGAACATGGAGGAGCTGCAGGGGTTTGTAAGGAAAAAAAGGAAGGCTGATTACGACTAAATAAGTTATCAGTGATAATTTTTGAGGGCGGGTGGAATGGAGTTTAATAAGGACAAAGCAATAGTAATTGGTATAAGACCACCAAAGGAGACATAAGAACATTTATGGACAAAATAGAGAACTTTTAATAATGTATTTAATGAAAAAACTTATATTTATTCTAAGGGACTTAATATTGAACTTTTAAAAGAGAATAAAACCAAAAATGAGCTATTTTCCTTATTGGGGCCTGTTTTATGTAGTTCCAACTGTTTTGAAAAAAACTGAAAACAAATATTTCTCCCAGTGTATAGATAATATTTTTACAAATTCCCTGTTTTTATCCAAGCCAATGCATTTGAAAACCTTGTATCAGATCACTACTGCACAGAAAATTGTGTTTGAAACTAAATGTGTTGACCAAAAGACATTAAAAACAAGCTGTTTTCTCAAAGAAAATCAAACAGTTTTCTGTGAAAACGATGGAACAAGATTTAAATAAAATAGTATAGAACAAAATATTAACAAGCAATGGGATTTTTTTATGAACACTTTTAAAATTTTATTTAATCTAGCTTTCCATTGTTGGTGGGAAAAAAAAAACAGACTTATGAAAGGGGGAACTTAGGAATGTAAACTTAGGTTGAATTTTATTAACTCTCCCCAGACATAACCAACAAGACTATAGAGAAACATACAATTGCGAAAAAAAGAGGTTGGATAAATTATTAATTGAACTGTAAAAAATATGAAAATAGGATTAAACACCCCGATAATAAAACAAAGTGCAGGGGCCAGGAAAGAAGTAAATGGAACAGATTCAAATTGTTCGGATCTGAAAGTAACGGGAGATCCAGAAATGGGCAATAGATATAATAAAACTGTACAGTTTCAGCAAGAAGAATAAACTCATTACGATATCATTGTTCTGTCCGAAACGTGGTTAAATGATGGAATAGCTGACGAAGAGTTGTTTCCATCAAACATATTGTATATAGGAAAATAGAGATCCTGATCATTCAAACAAATTGCGAGGGGGTGGGTCCCGTTTTGCGGTTGACTGTTCGCAAATTAACATACTAGTCTGTAGTGAACCGAACTGGCTTTTAGTGTTTGGGGCAGGAAGTGTTTGACTGCATATTGGGAGCCGTGCATTTCCGCCATCCTCGAGAGATCGACCTATGAGATTTTTGGGCCTCCGTGAGTTGTTTGCTAGACCTCTTTCCAAGAAGTAGGGTCTTGTTAATGGGTGACTTTAATTTGCCAAATTATACAAACGCATTTACCCATTTTATTCAAGAAAAACTTTTAAAGGATCAGGTTTTCCTTTGGTTTGCTGAACGACAATGGCGACAAAACTTGTGTTTATTAAAACAATGATAAAAAAAAATATATGACTTTTTTTTTTTAGATCTGTTTCAGGAATAATGTTTGAATTCCAATAATGTGATGTTAGATTTAGTTTTTCAAAGTTTCTGGATTTTGTTGAAAAGGGATTCGGCACTAAGTAAAATCGATGTTCATCACCCTGCATTATTGATAACCTTTTATTGATGGTGACGTAAAGGTAAACCGAGTTGCACTTTTTTTAAATATGATTTTTATAAAGAGACTATGAAAACAACGATCATTTTGAGAATATTGATTGGGGTTTCGGCTGTAATGATTTAAAACGGGCCAAATGTTTTACACTATTTTGGAACATCGCGTTAATTGAAGTCCCCAAAGCAAAGATTGGTTTCCCCTAAATACCCAAACTATTTTTCAAAGAATACAATTAACCTGATTAAAAATAAAAACAAGGCCAAAATAAATATAAAGCCAAGATTATAGACCTAAATAATTATAGGGATTTTAGGTCCCAATCTCCCATAAGGGCAGATTTGCTTTAATTCATTCCACCCAAAATAATATCTTGAAAATACTAAAGCTTTTGGTCCTACGTTAAGTCCCAACAAATACAACTGGTTATCCTTCGGGGATGAAGTTTGGTGATTTGGGGCCGGTGACCAGGATCCATTGCTGACTTATTCGCCGATTTTTTCATCAGTATTTACCAAAAAGATCCCGTGGGTCTAATGATTCATATTGTCCTCCCATAAACAACTTACTTCTCTCGAACATAACTATTAACAGCTCAATAGATTTGAAAAGCTGGTTCAGTTAGATGAAAGGGGAAAGGTGTTACCCATGGGATACCCCCTATCTTCTTAAAAATTGTTGTCCAACCTTGGCGATGCCACTTAGCTCCTTTTTTTAGCTCTTTAAATTTGGGTCAGTTTCCTGATCTTTGGAAGATTGCCTATGTAACAGCTATTTATAAGGGTGGGGGAAGATGTGATGTGGGAAATTATCGCCCAATATCCGGACTTGATGGCATGGCCAAGGCCCTTGAATCAATAGTTGTCGATAACTTATTGTTAAACTTGCATGACTTTTCTCTCGAACGTCAGCATGGTTTCGTGAGTCACCGGTCTTGTCAGACCAACTTATGTCTCTATTCTAACTACTTGACTACTGTGGTGGACTCGGGAGCTCAGGTTGACTCGATTTACTTTGATTTCAGGAAGGCTTTTGATGAGTGGACCATGCCATTCTCATTAATAAACTAAGCTCGTATGGTATTGCTGATCCTCGTTATCATGGATCTCTAGTTATCTCCGGAATCGGACACAAATGGTTAGAGTGAACGGGGCTCTGTCAAAGGCAATTAAGGTGACTTCTGGCGTGCCTCAAGGATCACACTTGGGACCAATTCTGTTTCTTATTTTTATTAATGACCTCAAGGGTTGTTTAGGAATTGCCAATTCCTTCTCTACGCTGATGACTTAAAAATTTTCACTAAGGTTAACAGCGTGGACGACTCTTGAAGTTACAATCGGAAATTATCAAATTAACGGGATTGGTGTATAACAAACAAAATGGAATTAAATATCACAAAATGTAAAGTTATGTCATTCACAAAAAGAAAGGTACGATTTTGCACTCTTACTATATTAATGACTCAATTATACCCAGAACAAATTTGATTAATGACCTTGGAGTCATGTTTGACACTGAATTGAGATTTAATGATCACATAAATTACATCCTTGCCAAAGCATTTAAGATGACAGGTTTCGTAATGAGACGTTGTTGGGAATTCTCGAATATTCAGGTCTTGAAATCCCTTTATTTTCATTAGTCGTAGTCACCTGGAGTACTGTTTAATCATCTGGTCACTTTGCTATAAGATTCATGTTAAGCTAATTGAACGTGTTCAAATTAAATTTGCAAATTTCCTTCTTTATAAACTTGGGGTGGATAAAAGTCTTCTATCGCACCATCAGCGACTGCAATTTTTGGGTATTGATAGCCTGAATTCCGTAGAATTTACCTGACTATAATGTATGGATTTCAAATAATCAAAAATAATATAAACTGCCCTGATCTTCTTGCGCTCATTAACTTTCGAGTGCCTTCTCACAATACTCGACTTCATAAACATTCGCGATCAATAGAAGTCGCACAGATGTGGGCAGAAATAGTGTTATGAACCGCATTATGCGGTATTTTAACACATATATTCCTGCTAATCTTGATCTTAACTGCACCCTACCCACGTTTAAGAAAAACTAATATCATACTTATATCTCTCAATTCAGAACAATTAATAAACAAAATATTGCAATTTATAACTTGTGCTGCCAATCGTTTCTTGTTACCTAATTGTGTCCCATTACTGCTTATTTTATAACATTGTGTATGTTTTTTTTGTTTTTTCTCTTCGTTTGGTTGTTGTTTTCTTTAAATTAGAATAGTTTTTTATGACAAATGTAAGTTCTTGACCTTTGTGTAAAATGTATATTTTTTTGTTTTTATGTACTTTTGATTTTATCTGATGTACTGAACGATAAATAAATAAATAATAAATATTTGCTTTCAGTTGTACCTAACCTTTAAATAATTTAGTAAATATTCCTTTCGAGTGCTCTATTAAAGAAAATAAAAAATCCATGTTTTTATATCCGGTGACTCCAAACGAAATTAAGGAAATAGCACAAAAATTAAAGAATAAATCTAGTAGTGGTATCGATGAAATTCCTACGAGTATTGTGAGGTTCTATGTTATTTAATAAATAATTCTTTTAGCCTTGGAGTGTTTCCTGAAAATTTAAAAATTGCCCTTATTAAACCAGTTTATAAAAAAGGGGATCCTGGAGAACTAGATAATTATAGCAATAAGTTTATTATCAGCTTTTTCTAAGATTTTGAGCTAGCCATGAGTAAAAAGATTGGTTAATTTTTAAAAGAATGTTGTTTGTTTAGTACTTGTCAGCATGGTTTTACTGATGGCAAATCGAAGCAGACCGCCATATTCGATTTTATGCATTTTATTGTGCAACAACTTGAAAATGGTGAATTAATACTGGAATGTATTGGACTTATCTAAAGCCTATGATTGTCTGACCGGGACTTCTAGTTCAAAATTAGAAATGTATGGTATAAGAGGAAATGCAAAAAATGGCTAACGACATATTTAAATGACAGGAGACAGGTAGTAACCGTAACCAAAGACGGAAAAGTTGTAAATCCAAAGAATTGTCAAATAGTGTAGGAATAGCACAGGGTAGCATATTGGGTCCATATTATTTATAATATTTGTCAACGATTTGAATCTTTTAATAAACTCCTCATGTCAACATCTGGTTACTTATGCAGATGATACAAATTTAATTATTAGCAGTAAAAATTTGCAAGATCTAATTTTAAAAGCTAAAGAATTTTTTGATCTAGCTACAGAATGGTTTGCTAAAAACAAGTTAATTTTAAATAAGGACAAAACAAATATATTACTTTTTAGAACAAAACAATCCAATGTTTGCAAACCATCGCACATGACATTAGACTCAAAATTAGACAAGCCTGTTGAAATTTCGGAAAATGCAAAATTTTAGGAGTGTATATTAATGAACATCTAGACTGGGCATGTCATATAAATAATTTAAGCAAAAGGTTAAACTCAATTTCTTATGGGATTCAATCGTGGGCAAATATATGAATGAGAGTACTCTCAGGATATTATATTTTGAAAATTTTGAATCTGTTCTTAAATATGGCATTATCTTCTGGAAAGGACAGTATGGTTCAGAGTGTTTTGTTATTCAGAAAAGATTAGTGAGGATAATTAAAAAAATAGGCTATTTGCAAAGTTGTAGAACTGTTTTTAGAAAGTTAGGTCTAATGACTGTGTATGCTCTCTATATTTATGAATGCTTACTCTTTCTCTTTAAAAACAAAGATGCTTTTAACCAAGCAGCTAACCATAGATATGACACAAGAATGTCAGACCTTAGGTATCCAACACACAGGCTGACACTGAGAAATGTCCCCAATATATGTGTATAAAATTGTTCAATGCTTTACCTGAGAGAATAAAAAAATTGAACCAATTAATAAGTTTAAACCGAGCTAAAAAAAAATGTTAATAGAGTTAGAACCTTATAGCTTAAGAGAGTACTGCCCAAATTTGTAAGTTTTTAGGGCTCTGTGAACCCTTTGTTTGACGTCATTTCATTTTGTGTTATATGTTATATGTATCATAATTTCAAATAAAGATTATTATTATTATTATTATTATTATTATTATTATTATTAAATAGGGAATGATATGTCAAAATAGTAGAAGAAAATGTTGGAAAAAGTATTATATTTTTCATTGACCCCTATAGCATACCAAACAAGAACCCAGATTTTAGTTCTAAGATAATTAAGAAAATGTGTTATGTTTTGTTGAGTAAAGAATAGTTTTTAATACTGTGGTACTGTGGCAAAAAAAACAACGTTTTTCGCAAATTCCAAAGTAATTTTTTTTACCATAGTGTTTCCCTTGAGGCCAATAGCATCTGGTATATATTTGATGTGGGTCTCATTTCTTTTTAAATTTTTAAATAAAAAAAAAATCTAGAGCCGCCACAGACCCTATATACAAACCATTAATTAGATTTTTTATTAGCAAATATCCTAACTATACTCTATAGGAGTCGTTTTATAGAGTGAATCTTATAATGAGCTTTTGAGTTTCAAAACTATTTATACTACATTTATTAATTTATTATGATCTGTACACTAGCAAATTTAATTTATCACCAAGTTTTTATAGTTTTTCAATGGATATAAACAATCAAAAGCGCATTAATACAAATACCTAAGAAATATTTTAATAGTGGAATAAGTACTAAATAAATTTCTCATTCACAAAATTATGTTAATATATAAAACGAAATATCTCTATAGAATAAAGAAAACCTTTTGTAGTATGGTGCAATTAGATTTAAACCTAAAAAAAAGTTTTTATCCAGCGCCAAATTGTTCTATCCACTCCCCGTAGTATATTATAAAAGGTTACACTACTTTAAGCGTCGGGTTAGGGGGAGAGGAGGAGGTAATCGGTTGAAATGGTAGTTTTTCGCAAATATCTCGAAAGCTATGCATTTAAACACAAAAATGATTTTATACAAAAAAAATCTACATTAAGTTACAAACAAAAATGATCCTGTACATGGTGGCGCGTTTTGGTTGTATTTACGGGGTATTGAGAAAATCGTAAAAGATAAAGCAATTCTGTTTGTACGTTCTCGGGACGGATTTTTAAAACAAATTTCAATGTGTTAAAATTTAAACACGTTAAAAAACACATTACACAAGTTATTAAATATTTCAGAAATAACCCCATGACAAGAGCAAACTAGAAATAGGCTAATGGAAAAACATTAATACATTCGAGTGATGCCAGATGGAAACAGTATGACAGATAGTATATGTAAGTCAATGAATGAAACTGGTTTGAATATAAGGAAAAAAAAGAATCGTCAATTTACCGAAATGTTGTAAATATTGGTCTTATAAGATCAGTTGAGGGTTATCTAAAATCCTAAAGCCTATAGCTGTAGCACTTGATAAAATACAGAAAAAAATTATCAAAGGCCATAGAAATATGGAAGAAATTGGGTAGTATATTCCAAAAACGAATTAGAATTATCATTAACCTGGCTTATGATTTTTTAAAAATAATACAAACGGGCACTAACATAATATCATTTTATAGATTATATTTTAGATATACATTTATTGTATGCACCTAAACATTATCAAATAAATTTACATCCATCAACATACTAAAAATAATTATAGAAAAATTAATAGCGTCGTTTTTACCTCATGGCGTTCCCGTCGTAAATGTAAATACACAGCCTGTCCAGTCTTACGAAAATGTCTTTCCACATGTTGTTTACCAACTCCTATGAAACTAGTAAGACTCACATAAAGACCAGTATCAGTTTCCTAAAACAATATAACACTAATTTATAAAACATATATAACTTAATACATAAAAACTTGTTTTAATGATGTCCATTTTAACTTAAAATATTTAGGAGACAACAAAACAACCACAATAAACACTAAATATACTTAAAGTTAAAATAAAGTTTATTGCATAAAATATGTTTACTAAGAATATTTTGAATATAAAAAAATGATGTATTTGTTCTCCTATTTTGGGTACTTATATTTTCTATCGGGTGGCCCAGCGAAGATGTAAAACAGCTAATTACTTTCTAATTTACCAAGATATTTCTATGCCGGATAGTTGCCCTTATTTTTTATAATACCCGGTATATTTTTCCAGCCAATCAGATTAGCCTTAAAATTATCTTTTCAACTATGTGGCACAATGTGACATTTACTTTTAAAATGGCGTCATAACATCCTTTATTTAAATAACCTTTAGCAGGCCATGATATGCAGCTTGGACTATATTAAGGCGTAGGGTGGTGGGATTTCGAAAGAACGGATGATATCTTACAGCGTGCTTTATATCGTTTTGGCTTGGTTGATGTCAGTGGAGGGTGACTAGATTTCTTACAATTCAAAAAAAAATTAAAGCAGCGCAATATTTAAAAAAATAGAATAGAAACAACATACCTTTATTTTATTTGTGTTCATTTTATAAAAGAATTATTTTTCTAATAGTTTGTATCATCATTGGTTTAAAACCTCCAATGTAACAATGATAGGTATTTTTCATTTGGTTATCATGCAGTAAATATTGTTATAATTGCTAAACCAAATCAACGATAAACATCATATAATGCAAAAACGAATGAAAAATAACTGTTTTATAGAATGGACAAATTATTTATATGCTTTTCCTATTCTATTTTTCAAAATACGGCGAGTTGCTTCAGGTTTTTCCGAAATATGGAAAATCTAGTCACCGTCGACTGACATCAACCAGGTCAAAACAATGTTAAACAAGTTGTAAAAGCGAGCCTTACACGATCATTCGAAATGACATTCAGAGTAAAGATTGACATTTCGATTGAAGGTGTAAAGTCAAGACTGATGGAATAATGAATGGACTGACGGATTTCCAAATATTTTGAAATTCGAGCTTCAATCACGTTAAGTAGAGGGAAGACTGACAGTCTAAATAGTGGTGTAGTGATTCAATCATTTATTTCTTCAGCCTTGTTCACAGATAAGAGATTTATATACTGGTCGTGTTAATGCAGCATGGAGGACGAGTGTCTTGAAAATGTTACCGATGTTGGTGCTAATGTTTTTGAGTTACCAGCAAGTGTTGATGATCGTGATTGCCTGCAACGATTTATAGCGGTTTATAAATCTTTTCTAGAACTCTGGAATAAAGCCCTTCCTAGATATATAAACAAATTTTAAAAAATTGCATTAGAAAAACTTCTTACCATATAAAGAAATAAAACCAAACGCCACAGTTAAGGACGTTGCTAAAACATTTTAGACGTGAGCGTAACAAAAGTAAAAGTTCATCGAGAACTGAAGCAGGAACCGATGAAATATACAAGCCCACTTCATGGGTGTTTTATGCATCAAAATTCTTGGAAGACATAGAGAGCCCTTCTAGTTTAAACACTCAAATTGAGGAAACAGAGGTAAGGAATAAAATAGTTACTATTTTTAGTCACTTTGTTTTTAATTTAATTTTAAATTTTTAAATTTAACTAAAACTTATATTTATATAAGAGACCTTATTTAAATCCGCACTGTTTGGTGTTTTAATGTCAACTAAGCTAAAATTACTTTAATCAGACTGTCAATTTGAATGGCTTGAAGGCTTCAAGATTGAAGTCAGGATTGACAGTCTGATTGTTCAGTCAGACCATTCATGATTGATCGTATAAGGCCCGCTTAAGATATCATCTGTTTTTTTTCAAAATCACAGCACATTGCACTTTAATATGGTCCCAGCTGCATATCATGGCCTACTGAAGTCTATCTAAATTAATGCTTTTTTGAGGCCATTGTAAAGGCAAATGTCAAATCAAGTGTATTAATTTTAACTTGTAGAACCGTTCTGTCCATTCTTGAAACTGTCAAGGACGGTTCTAAAACATAATTTCAAAGTAAAAGAGATAATTATAGACAGTTCAAGAACGATTCCAGAACGGTTCTACAAGTTAAATGGAATACACTAATTGTGATACATGGTTAAACAGAGAATTTTATGGCGAATATGACAGGCTAAAAAACATACAAGGTGGTATTTAAAAAAAAATAGATTTTAGCTACTTCCGGTTAAACCGGAGGCCGTAAAAAAAATTATTAGATCCTAAAAGAGGGCAACTATACGCTATAGAAACCCTCCCCCAGAAAAATATTTGTAAATAAGAAAGTAATCAGATGTTACATGTCCGCTGGATCACCCGGTATAATAAAAACGGTATTTATCATTTGAAATGTGCGTGAGTCATGAAACGCTTATGACGTTCTTTAGAGACCTTGCCATACAAAAAAATATATAATTAAAATATCAACTAGACCGCATGTTTCATATGTGCACGATGATTAGGCCGGACAGAACTTAAGTGTTTAAAAAAGTACCAGATTTATAATTGTCTCAGCCAACTAGCTTAATTAGCCGTTTAATCAACAGTCTAGCCTCTTTACTAAACAGCGGCGTTCAACTAGCGGGCTGAATGATATTCAGCCATTTGATCAAACCGCTAGGCGAATGACTTAGATCGGTGACGTATTATCACTTGCCTAGCCTGTTCATTTCAATTTAGTTCCACTTTCTGCCACCTAGCGCGGAAACTCTCCAAACTGTCAATATGTCGTCGACAACAAATTTGATGATGTTTTCCAAAGTATAATGAAAAATAGTACAATGGAAGAGTGTAGTGACAATAATAATGTGAATTATCTGTGAGTGACTCAAGCAATTTAATTTTTAAAGCGAATTTCTATGGAAAACTTCTTGACCAAAACTAACCGCAACTAACCACATCTGATCTCATTATTTCCAAAGAAGAGTAATATGTTACATTTTAGGTATATTTAATAAAGAATTTCTTATGTCAGATGTTTCATCTTGTTTATTTCTCACCCTATTGTATGATTGGCCCAAACATTAGCCAGCCAGTTTATTAAATGTTGTAACAAACGTTACGGCTGAATATCATTCAGGCCGCTAGTTGAACGGCGCTGTTTAGTAAAGAGGCTAGGCTGTTGATTAAACGGCACATGGTCACCCTATTGTACTATTGGCCTAAGCATTGGCCAGCCAGTTTATTAAATGTTGTAACAAACGTTACGGCTGAATATCATTCAGGCTGCTAGTTAAACGGCGCTGTTTAGTAAAGAGGCTAGGCTGTTGATTAAACGACTAATTAAGCTAGTTGGCTGCGACATAACATCGCATTACATATTTCTGGCTCTGTTAAACCTTTTGAGTTAACGAAAAATTGGAGAAAATGACAAATATCACTATTATTAAAATTTAAAAAGTATGTATTTTTCGAATCAATGAAAACTATTAACACATGTTAAAAATCATAGACTTATAAAGGAAAAAAGTGTATATTTCATACGCGTGAGTTGGCTCCCACCAAGAAATAGATGGACGTCGCCTTTATACACCCGACTAGGAAGAGTCTGCGGCTCGCGCAGAATTTCTTACCTTCACCCACTGAACGACGTCTCATATATCCATTTTTGTGGGAGTGAACTCGAATGTATGGAAACCACAGTCAATCCCTTTATACACCCCTGGTAAAAATACACATTGCCTTTTATTGTTACCTTTGCAACTAATGATACATTTTTTTTTCAACTGAAACCAACTATCCTTGCCAATCAAAACCAAAAATACTTAAAAAAAAACTGAAAATAAAACATAGACCTTGTACCAAGCTACCCTGTTCTTAACATAGAAAAAAAAACGGACAAATAACATACAATAAGAATTTAAAGAAAAAACAAAAGTTTAGTATACATAAATACAATATAGACAAATAACATAAAGAAAGAAATAACCTTAAAGAGCCATATTTTAACTTGCATCTAAAAATGTTTACAATGATGATTTGTTTGGTCCCTTTGAGGGTTTATTTAAAGCTTTTTTTATTCTGTTTTTGCATTATCCATAATGTCCCTACAATCTGCGCATGTGCTTAATTTTTTATTTTTATTTAACTTTTATAAAAAACCACTAAAGTAGGTATTTTTTTTTTCATATTTTTATTTTTTTTATTTATCCATACAAACACACTATTAGTGCTCCTATGAGGCCATCGCCTCTGGTAACGTAAAGAAAACCTAAGTGAAAACAGTCGTTATTGCTGATAACAGAGGAAAATAAACGCACAACAGCAAAAAAGCAACCATAAACCGACCTTTCCCAAACCATTTGGCAAAACGTACATTTACAGCGTACCACTCATGATGCAATGGTTTGTGACTATGCAGCCTTTTTAAACAGCCAATCATGTTTCTGATCCAAATTCACCATATTTATTATAATTAAGCCGTTAAGCCCAATGAGCGTTTAGTGTTCATATTTTTCTACGAAACACTTAAGTTTAAAATGTACTGAACAGACTTTTGCTAAAGCATGTATGAAAAATCATGACAAATGCAATTGCTTAATCTTATAATGATTAAAAGACTTTATTCAGTGTAAATTTAATAAATTCAAAACATACCATTTTTGATATTTATTTCACACTCACAGAAATCAATCAATTTACAGCTTAGCTATTTCATCTTTTGGAATATGAAAGTATTGTATATTTTATTTTTTTGTTTTTTTACTCCAGTTATGGCAATTTTTACACTGCAACCAGGCATTTTATAATATATTTTAAATAACTTCGATAATTTAAAAGCTTGCTGCATTAAAATTGGGGTAACTTAATGTAAACAAACAAAGCACAACATGGCGGATTTGGATCGGCGCAGTTAGAGTACCAACCCTAGTTAAGTGAACAAGACCTGTTTGAGTTAACCATTCACGGTAAGTTTTAAACACTTTAAAAATCTTAAATAACTTACAATTAAAAGTAAGAGAATATGGGGTAAGAAATAAGGACTTTAAACCCTTTTACTAATTGCTTTGCTAAGCTCTAATTTCAATAAATACATTTTAAATATAAATCTAAAAGTGTGGAGAATATTGTGTTATTGCGAGTGTTATTGATGGTTTCAAAAAAATAAAAAAAAGGATTTTTCACAAAATAAAAAGATGGACAGGTTAAAAATTTTTTTGCAACATGTATATAAAATTTTTATATTGTTAGGCTTAAGGCAAAACTAATATAAAAAGAAATAAAACAAAAATTAAACTTAAACATACATGAAAATGCTTTTTGAAATATGTTATTTGGACACACTTACAAGAAAATATTTGTTTTAGGTAATATCTAGCCTATTAATGTTTTTTTATTAAAATTAGGTTATACAATTGAAATAATTGAACAACAGTATTAAAAATTGGAAACAAAAACAAATTGTGAATACTTTAGGATATTCCAGGAACCATAAATATGGTTTTACATGTTTTTAGTACACTTTATTGACAATAATAAATGCTTTCCTGTAATAGTTTTTCTAAAAACAGAGATAGCTCATTTATTTTTAAACTGGTAAGGAGAAAAGGTACGGTAACTTTTTTAACTGTGAAACCACAACAGGTAACTATGATAAGCTCTTGACTGTTAACTTAGACTGTCTTCAACTCTAAAAAAAGCCAGAAAGTGGACCCTTTGTAAGGGTTTAAAAAAAACTAATGCTATTTCACACAGTGATAACTTATTTCCTTATTAAAATTGAAAACCTAACTGAAACTATAAAATTAAAATAAAAAGTTGTGTACTTTTTTATACAAAGTACCCTTTAGGATTGTAGCTCTAGGACATTTTTAAAGGTAGTTTTGAATTAGTTATTCATTGCAAAAACACTGTTAATAATAAGTAGGTAAAACTGTTCTAACATAAGAAAGTTTCATGTGCAGCAAATGTGTGTAAATGTCATGTACCTACTTAGAAATAAAATTAAAAGGATATTTATAACTCACTAAATAAGTTGTGTACTTTTTTATACAAATACCCTTAGGATTGAGCTCTAGACATTTTTAAAGGTAGTTTTGAATTAGTTATTCATTGCAAAAACATTGTTAATAATAAGTAGGTAAAACATAAGAAAGTTTCATGTGCAGTTAAATGTAAAAAGCTTGTTGATAAAAAATGAAAATTGTCAGATTTTTATACTGTGTTATTTTCGCATGATTTTGACTAATCTAAAAGTCTTGAATAAAGTAGGAATTTATATAAACAAGGCGCGGTGCGAGTTCGTGTCAGGGTTTTGTTAACAAGACCTATAATTTGTGAATGGATCTACTCAAAAACATTAAAAACTTTAATGTTTTTGGATCTAGTCCAGTTCATTATGATATTAAATAATATTGGAACTTAAAGTAACCTTTTTACCTGCATACATTTATAGTAATGCAAGTAATACCTGAATAAAGAGACGTAATGGTAAAAAAAGCATAAATAAAACTTTTAATTCTAACCTAATCCTAGATATTATGCTTACTCACC
>JAHBCN010001694.1:459733-474829 GCA_019359885.1 Listronotus oregonensis | reverse complement strand
GTTAAATTTTTCTGTAAAATATACTGGGAGCCAATAATTAACCCCCTTAAAATTTACAGGGGCCGACGGCACCCACCCGGTATAACTGACAGGATGCTTAACATTTCTCGATCTCCTATGCTACTATGTGTATAGCTCATCATTTAAATATTTTTATTATCGATTTAAATATTAATATCAATAATTTATAAAAACAGTTACTTGTTAAGAATAATCTTGAGAAAATTTTAATATTTTCAACATCAAAAATTTTTATTTATAGTTTACTAAGCACTAAACTTGTAAAACATTTCTCTTTTTGAGGTATCTACTTCTTCTAGGCTTTAAGCCATTCTTATTTAAATTATGGTATTTACCCATTTATTTACTACTTTAAAATATTATCAAATTAAAGTTTTAACATTAATTCAATTGAAAAAAAACATAAATAAACCATATAAAAAAATTCATGTTAAAAATAAGAATAAAATTTTCCTAAGATCATTCTAAATGAGAAACTGTCTTTATAAATTATTAATATTATTATTTAAATCTATAATAAAAATATTTAAACGATGAGCTATACCTACACGTAATAGCATAGAAGACCGAGAAATGTTAAGCATCCTGCCAGGTATATAATACTAAATAAAGTTTAATTTTTTTTTAGTTAAAGTTTCAAGTTTATCGGAATGGGTACAGTTATTGGACCGAAAAAAATTAAATAAAGTATCCGTACCACCAGGTCATCCCCCATTACCACGAGTAAATTAGTTTGTTTCATTCAATTAATATAACATTTTAAATTAATTGTTAGATAAATCGGAGCTGGTATACTTACTTGTACCAAAAAATATTGTTATTAGCGAAATTTTCAATGGACAAAATCACTTTTTTGCTTATATCTTCTTCATTATTCATTTTATTAAAAATGTGTATATAACCTTTTTTACAGATCTTACTAAAATACATGTTTTTTGTTTATTACATTTTTTTGTAACTTTTTTAGTTTTTGAGGTATTTGCGTTTTTATTTTAAATTTAAATCGTTAATATCTCACAAACTAAAAATTTCATTAAAAAAAACTGACGTAGTTTTATTAGACCATCAATTTTGATTATATACCTTTTTTTCCTAAAATTAATAGTTTTCGAGTTAAATTAAAAAAAAATTTTCACGATTTTTTAAGGTAAAAAAAAATGCAGTTTGAACCCGCTGAGCTGAGGCCGCAGTGTGGCTTTAGTGACTATAGTTCATAGTAATATAAAAAAATGTTTCATGCGTATCTCTTATTGGCTTAGTTTTTTGCGGTGGTCTCCCGGACTATATTAAACAAAACAGAACAAACCCCAGATTTCAGAAAAATTCAATTTTAGGTAAATAAAAAAAATTCTTTATCCCAAATTACTTATTTTGTGACATTTATTGTTTTTCCCGCCGACTTTTCTTAGTTTAGGCATTATCGAAGGCAAATTACAGAACAGAGCTGTCGGTAATTGAATTAAAATAATTAAAAAATCGTAGTCAATTACTTTTTAGTAATTGGATTACTTTATTTCAATTACTTTCCGGAAAAGGTAATTGTATTTGGATTATCAATTAATAGGATAATGTAATCGTAATTGGAAATTAATTTTAAAAAATGCCAAGTAATTCAATTACTTAATAAGTAATTCAACTACCTATAAAGTAATTAAATTACTTAGAAATAAATTTAATTACCTAAAAAATAATTAAACTACTACGAAAAATTCAATTACCTTTCTTTATAGAAAAACTGCCGGAATTTTGGCCAGCCAGAAAGAGCATCTTAAAACAGGGCGGGCCGCTTTGAATCCGGCGAACGCCGCCTCCCCGCCGATTTAGTATTTTCGATTGATGCTTACCGCCACCATTTTTATACTTTTTTGGGTGAAAAAATCTATTGAAGTTTGGGGTAGGACAAAAAGAAATTTTTATTTTAGAGTCATTTAATGTTGAACTTGCCGAGAAAGCAGTTTGAATAGTGTGACGTGCGCGTATAATGCATATTAGTATAAATATTTTATTTCTTTAGTATATCGTGTTTAATATATCTGGTAATTTAAATAGAATAATTGCTAAAATATTCAATAAGTTTTAGTTTTAATTAATAAGTGAATTACTTTTAAGAAAAATGCTAGTAAATGGTAATCGTAATTTACTACTACTTAGAAGAGTAATTGGTAATTGTAACTGAATTATATTTAAAAGTAATTGCGACAGCTCTGGTACAGAATAACATATTTATTGACTAACTAAAACAAGAATTGACCCTTTTAATGTGCCCGATGTTCTAAAATGGTCGATGCACCATTATAGCCACAATATTTAATTTAGGTCAACCTTTATCGTTGAGGTTTCCGCAATCGGAAAAAATAAAAGGGGTGGAGGGCCCCGCGGGGTGAAACGTCACTCACCTAGCGATGGGGGTTCTATTTCGTTTTGCTTCGTGGCGTATCGTGTCTAGGGTTGTTATGGGTATGTATAATGTCAGCATGACATTTTCGCGTCAAGCGGAAAATATTGAAGTTAGGGCGAGGAAGATGTTAATTGTGTTATAAAGAATATGTTAATATTTTAGGCATCAAATTTAGGATATAAAATATTTTATAAAGTACAACGCGACTTATAGCCCAGAACACGAAGCTGAAAAAAGTGCAAAACCTGGCATTTTTTTCAAAATGCATAGATTTGCATGACAATTTTAGATTAGGCTTAACTTACTCTCCTCTTCAAAATCTATATTATGCTGATGAGCGCTCTTTATTTTTTAGGGGTGAAAACTCACCCCTTATTTTAAAAACCTTCAAAACTTTCATATTAAAGCTTAAGTCACATAAAATTAGGCTCAAATAAGTTGAAAAGAAATTATTTAATTCTTTGAAAAATTATTTAATACATTTTAACCCTTGAAAATAAACCCTTATTATGATTTCATAAAAAAAAATTGTTTACCCTAAAAAAATTAACATATTGTCACAGACTTGTAATTAAAAAATGTGACTGCTTAAAAGTATTACTAATTTAATTTTGTATTTTTTTAATCCTCAAAAATCCACTCCTTACAAAATTATAATGCAAAAAATAGTAAAAAACAGCGTATTTTTTTAAAAAATACATCGAATCGCATAAAAAGTTGGAATTAAAATCGACTCACCCTTAAAGTGTGCATTGTGCATTACGCCGGGGTAAAAACTACCCCTTAGTACCAAAACCATTAAAACTTACTTCACTCTCATATTAAAGCTTAAATCAAGTAAAACTTGGCTCAAATAAGTTAAATAATAAATGTTTAATCTTTGAAATATTACTTGAAGTATTTCGACCCTTAAAAGCAAACCCAAGTATGCTCTAAAAAATGTTTTTTTAAGCATAACTCCTTCAGTTCTTGTGATAAAAAGCTCTTTAAAAAACCATTTTGTTGGTTTTTTTAAAGAGCTATAAGATACTATATATTTAAATTGTTTAAACCCCTTACTTTTTTAAAGGGGTGACGTTAAAGGGCTGAAACAAGGAAGTGCTCGTCTATACACACGCGTTTTAAACGTTTATATCTCACTTAATTTCCGTTATAGAGTAAATTTTAAAAAAAAAGCAAAATGTTTGTAATTCAATAAGCTACAATTTGATACCCTAGTAATTTTTACGTATCTCCCTTGGTTTTTGACTTATTTTGAAAAAAAGGTTAATTTTTTATTAAAATTCTGAAATTTGATTTTCACTTGCTTCTCCATTTTTTTCAAAATTAGGCAATTTAAATCGGTTAAAATTTTAGAATGTATTTATAAAACATACATAAAGAGAACTAAAAAATGGTTACGACTCATTTTAATTAGGGTGGTAATTAGGGGGTTGTTTTCGAAGATGTTTGCACACAAAAAAATTTGGTCTAACCTTATTTTGAACATAACTCACTCAATTTTTAAGAAACATACCTTTTTTTAATGAAAAAGAAAGGCCTTTGCAAATGCTTCAAAAAAGTTTTTATGCCCTTTTCTCGAAAAATACATAGATTTTGCGTTATTTGCTTTTGAAACTCTAAAATTTTGTATTTGATGAATAACAGCTAACCTTTAACAAACCACAAACAACATTTATTGGTTTTTTTAAAGCTACAATTTTTTTTATTGAGTTTTTTTTGGTAAAATGCATACCTATTGAGTTATTTGCAAAAAAAAAACATTAAAAACGCTAAGAAATCATTTTTCTATCGATTCCTGTGGTTAAAATATATATAAAAAAAAATTCTACCCCCAGGATGGTTTGGCAACCACCCCCAATGTGAAGGCGCCCTTTGGCATGATATAGATTTTGATCCTTGGACTACTCCCTACCTACTGTCAAAATTTTAAGTCATTCTATGCGTTTTGAAAAAATTGCTAGGCAAAATGGTTCGTTTCCTGGTCTATTAATGAAAATTTGTATTAGCAAAATAATTTACTTACTTTCTGGTCAACCCATCATCGGAAGAGACCAAATAAATGGATGAACTTGCTTTAATTTTAAAAGGATTATTTACTATTTGTGATTTTTTACTCTTAAACTGGTCTAGCGTCGTCTGACAGACTTCTTCAATCAAACAATTTTTTCCTATTTCTAAGTGGGACCTTTCACGTATCTGTTCTTTCACCTAATCTTTCTTTTACTGGTCAACAATAAACTGCGACATTTTGGCGGGTTTGGTTATATTCCTTTATAGGTAAGAGAAGAATGAAGTTCTGCGGAAGTCTATCAGACGATACCGGACTGTTTGTATAATAATCTTACTTGTGGTAAATATTAGAAACTATGGTCAAAAAATCAAAGCGTGTATGTTTAGGCAATAGTAGTTATAGAAAAGTATTGTTAAATGGTACAAGGAAATAACTGATAGTGATATAGACGATGTGGCGGGGGAGTATACTATTGAATCAGAACATGATACAAGTTTGGATTTGTCTAAATTTAAGGACAATAACGAAAGTAATGAATTACACAAAAGTGACATAAAACAAAAAAATGTGTATACGAAAAATATTGAAACAGGTAGTGTCAATTGCCCCTCAAAACACTGAACTATGATGTTTGCTGGAATCAGACTTTATATTTAATATTTGTGGTTATATCTTTTTGTGTTTATTTAGAGTCTTAAAAATAATTTTCTAAAAATGGTATATGCTCCAAAGATTGTTTTTGCGTTTTTAAGATTTGTTAAAAATTCATGTTTATTACTCTAAAATTAAGTTCACTGATTTGTCTTAAGAGTGCATTTACGCTACACCTTAGGGGTCGGGCGAAAGGACGCGGAGACGGTGGGCGGAGACTAACAAACTCCCACTACCACAATTTTCGTAACGTTAAAAGCCGCATTAAAATATTATAGGGTTTTAAATTTTGAAAATCGTAATATGGAGTGTAAACGGTTCCAAATTCGGTGTATCGATGCGATGTTGTTTCGATTAAGCCTACAGAATAACGTTTTTCGGAAATATTTTTCATTAAATAATAAATATACACCATTTTAGAGGTAAGGAAATAATCTATGCCTCTGTTGTAACGGATTTGTGAAATATGAGTCGAGTAAAGAGTAAATAGTATCTAAACATAACCGATTTTAGGGTGACTTTCATTCAAGGAAATATTAAAAACTAAATCCAAATTTAAAAAACTATTACAGCAGAAGCCTATATAGATTTAAGTGTTGGCTTTCATATAGTTTTTGTAAATTATCGATAACTTATACCGTTTTGGGAAAAACATTATGCCCCGAACCCCAAATTGGATCCAATTTTCGCGGCGCGAATGGACTCTTAAGCTTATCGTTTTTAAAAATTTAAGTTATTTTTACAAAATCTAGTTTGGTTATGTTTATAACATTATTATTAAATAAAAACGTAAGTTCATTTACATTTTAAGTTTTCATTTTGGTTTTTCAAAACATTTCGTCTCACAGACTACGCCGAACCATATAATAATATGATGTAGGACCAGTCAAGGGTTAAATTAATTTTAGAATTTGGGAAAATTTAAATAATACTGCAGTGGCGTAGCTATAGGACGGGATATGGAGATATATCCTCCCCCCCATAACCCATGTTGTTGAACATCCGCAAAGAAATAATAATTAATATGGATAAAGTATCCAAAACCCCACAACGGTTAGACTTTGTTTTATAATAAATTTTCAAGAAGGTGGAGGATGCGAGGCCTATCCAGTTGGACTGCGAAGGGATGCATGGGAGTAACCCTTCGTGTTGTTCTGTTGGGAGCCGCTAGGGGTGGAATAATATTTCGGAACTGTTGGACAGAAGTTTAAAGTGCCCGCCATATCATTGGAATTTTGATTAAATAATCATAATCGTTTAAGTAATTATAAAATTTTTTATAACGTGCAGTTTTGTTTCAAATAAGGAAGCTAGTGAAATAAAATAAATATAAATAAATCATTAATAAAATAGTTTATTGACAACCAAGGCCGTTTTTAAAAAGATTCAAAACATTTCCAAAAGTATCACAATTAAATTCAAAATTTTTCAAAAATCACTAATTAGGTTTTTTTTTTTGAACTTTTTTTTTCTTTAAGTATATCATATAGTACAGTGTGTGGGGAGAAAAAAGGTGTTTGACTTCCGGATTTTTTTGTACAGTTAAATAACCACCCCTCATGGGATTTTCAAAAAAAAAAATGTTTTTGACAAATTAAAATGGTTTGATGATATCTATAGTCTCGGAAATAAAGCTAAAAAAATGGCAAAACCTAACAATTTTTTGGAATTAAACTCATCTTACCCTCTACTTTAAATTCTATATCATGCCGATGCGCGCTGTTTGTATTTTAGGGTAAAAACTACCCCATAATTGTCAAAACTTATAAAATAAAATTTAAGATGGGTAAAATTTCTTTGTGAGGTGCTTACAGCAGCTGTAAGCGTTTTGGTTTTTGACAAATTGATTACGTCAGTCTAACAGCGGCTCACAGCGATTGTTAGCGGCCTCGGGAGATGTCTAATCACTGTATAGGTTGAAAAAGCAAACAGGAGGAAATATAGCCAAATTTGAGGTTAAAAACCACACAAAATTTATCTGGGTATTATTAAAAATAAAATGTGAGAAATCGGTTGATATTCTTTTTACAGTTATTTGTCATTGGCGGTAAGCGCTTTTATTTTTATCGATTCATATTTTAATGACGTCAGCTGTTAGATAAGTTTGTTAGCAACTGTGCGACAGAAAACTCAGAAAAATATGCTTTTATGTAGATACCCATTTTACACACACGTTTACTGTTTCTTCCTTGGTTGTTTCTTACTGCCGAATTATACAAACTTAACGTTTCGTTGGCGTGGCCGTTTCGATGCAGTAGACGCCGCCGCCGCCATAGCAGTTTGTAAATTGTTCGATTTATAAACATGATGTTGGCGTTCCTAACCTACAATTTAAGGTTTGTCTGCAGTCGATCATTCGCCATCACATTTTTATTATTTCGCTAAACGCACATGTCGGGCAATAATTACCGGCACTTTTTCGTGGCATCAACTGGGAACACCTTGGGCCATACCCAATAATATTATTTCTAAACGATAACAAATGACGTCATGGACGTTACTAATCGCATTTATTCTGAACGGATTTTTGATTACCTAGATATAACCTTTAACCCAAGGGAATCATTCCTGAACGCGCCCCAGCGGGAACGGGAACGTCAAGTTTTCAAATTGACCTTTAGACTGGGTCACTTACGTTAATAACCTTGACAAATTTGGCATTTTTAACAGTTAGAGAGACAGCAATTATTACTGTCATCCTGATGATAGTAAACATTGGATAGTCACTGGCGTAGCTAGGATTTTCAATTTTTTTTTATCTAGAAAGTGGAGACATGGGACCACACCAAATATACAGGGTGTTTTCTAATTAAATGTCAAAATTTAAGGGGGCGATTTTTGAATCCATTTTAAGAAGAAAACTTTTTATGAACGTTTATCCTAAACGTCCTAACTTTTGAGATACAGGGTGATAAACTTTTTAAAAATAAATCATTTATTATTACTATCTATATCACTTTAGATATTTTAATGAAATTTGGCGTACATGTTCTATGTATCAAGAGACATTTTTTAGTGTCCACATTTTTTTTATTTTCACCAGTGGTGTTCATACGGAATTTGACCTGCCTATTAATTACTTATTTTTTTTTCAATTCGATGGACGGTTTTCGCTTAAAAAAATAAAAACCGTTTCTCTGCATGATCATAACAATATCGGTAAACAATATCACCATGGAGAAAAATATCTAGATTTAATTTTTCTAGGTGAAAACTGTGCGTCGAAATAAAAAAAATTAAGAATAAAGATAAAAATAAAAATTCACAAATTCACCTACAAAAATTAAATCCAAATATTTCTCAGTATGGTGATATTGTTAACCGATATTGTTACGATCATGCAGAGAAAGGGTTTTTATTTTTAAAGCGAAAACCGTACATCGGATTGAAAAAAATCAAGTGATCAACTTTTCTCAGAAATGATTTTTATTTTAAGGAAAATCAATGTCGTATCTACCATCAATGTCTGCCAAAATATGCAGATCAAATTCCGTACGAACGCCACTGGTAGGCTATTAAAAAAATTGATACACTAAACACATAGTACGATTTCACTTTTTTTTGAACAAAAGTACATGTATGACAAATTCCATAAAAATATCTAAAGTGGTATTACAGTATATCAATAAAAAATAAATGATTTTTTTTTTTTTGAAAATTTTTACCACCCTGTGTCTTAAAAGTTAAGATGTTTAGGACATAGGTATGTTCATATTAAGTTTTCTTCTTAAAATGGATCCAAAAATTGCCCCCTTAAATATTGACAATCAAATTAAAAACATCTCGTATACTAGCTGCCATTGGCCCCATGGGAAACACTATGGTAAAAAAAATAACTTTTTTTTACAAATGCCAAAATGAAAATTTTCGGTAATTGTCTCGAAAGTTGCCTCCTCTCCGATTTTCACCATATTTGGTATACAGGGGGTTTTTTGGGTCGCTAATTACGAATCTAAAAAAAAAAATTGGCAAAGTTTCGTTTTTGAGATATTCATCATTACAGTTGAAAATCAAACTAACTTTATTTACACTATTTCCCCTTCTTTTTGCACAGAATTCTTGATTTTTACACTAATTGGCACACAATATTTTACAAACACCCTTAAAAATTTGTTTTTAAATTTATTTTACACGTTTTTTCCATTTAATTACCTATCTCACTTTTTAGAATAAAAAAAATTTAAAAAAACCTAGCTACGCCAGTGTATACTGTCGTAATAAATAAAAAGTTGTGTTTACATTTTTTACTCCATGTAGCCGTGGTTAACCTAACAATCTTTTTTAATAGTAAACTCTATATTTGCAGCATCTATACCCACAATTAAAATATTTTTAAATTTACAAATTTATCAAGTGTTTATGTAAAAGTAAAACTACGAATGTGAAGTAGTTATGTACACAAAAATTGTAATGTATGTATTTTGTAACATCATTACCTAAATAATTTACCTTAAAAGTAAATGACATTATATAAACTAATAAAGTAATAACCAAAAGGTATTTTAAATCGTCAATAAAGGACGGAATTTTTGTTTTAAATAAATATGAGCAAAAATATTACGCACTTCAGTGTCAAATTACATAAAAAAGGAACAACGTAACAGCTACAAGCAAGTAAACACAAAATATAACCTAAAAGTTTGCGCAAAACTTGAGAAAACACAAAACAGGAAGAACGAACGGCACTTACCTGAAGTCAGGTGGGTTTTTAGGTTCTCCGAGAATTCACGGGCCGTTAAATCACCAAAATAAAAGACATTATTGTTCGATAGTTCGTAACTTTTCACACTTCTATACACACACAAAACAGATACACCTGTTTTAAAGCTACCTGGAAAAATGTTATAAAATCAAAGGCGAGCGCGACGTGACGAGAGAAAGGTGAAATGATATTGCGTTGGATTGGTTGTTTTATTTTTATTTTCGCGCCGTTTGTGATATCTAAAATAGTTTACAGATGCCGCAAGTATCGAAATAATTTCATCGAAATACTACTTGATTAAAAAAGCTGTGTCGAAAATTAATTTTTCCTTCAGCTTTGCGTTAGATGGTTAAAATACTACAAAAATAAACATCGGATAACCGATTACGTAACCAGTACCATAACCCTATTTGTGCTTGAAAATGATTAAGTAATGGTCGTTTTTAGTATTACAATTTTATACTTAAGAAATTCATGCCGACTTAGATTAGTCGTCCACTGGGACCGGAAAGCTGCGAACTGCGAAAAATTAAATCTAGGCGAATACCATTCTGACAAAAACATGCGAACTACCATCGTAAGTTTTTGTTTGACCTAGGAGCAGTGAAGTTGCGCGATAAAAAGCTACATAGCTATTTCCGGGAAGGGCGGCTGGCGGCGCTGTATCTAGTGATTTTTACCCTCGGGGATCAAGGAGAGATGCTAGCCGAATACTGGAGTCCTTCTTCTGGAGCTAAGCGCTGTGTACGGAAGATTCCTATAACCTGTCCCTTTCTGTTTTTTGTGGAGGCACGAGATACCTTTCAAATGGCGGAAGGTGGATGCGCGCACAGCAGGAAGCGGCAGCACTGACAGAAAGCGGTTATACGTAATACCATTAGCAGTTTCTGGCGAAACCACCATTAATTGTGCCTTACATAGATAAGAAATTTATTTGAAAAGTTAGTATAATTTTGAGAAAAATTCCTGGACAAGCTCACGTTGTGGCCTCCTCACAGCGTGTGTCTGGAAAGGGAATACATTCTTAGTGGCCACGTGACGGTTCCGAGCCAGACAAACACGTGGCCACTTCTAATGAGCTGGCGGGAAAGAAGCCCATAGGGTCCAGAACTAAAAAACATATTAACCAAGAGTAATAATTGTTTTCAACAAGTGAAGACAGTAAGACAAAGCAAATAAAATCCAAGAGAAATAGAATGCGCGACCAATTTAAAGGGATAAACACGTGATTGTGATCACGTCCGGTATTGGCCATTAGGCTGGTAAGTGCTCATTTTATGCCTGCGAGTCTTATGACGGTCGTAATCATTGTCTATTCTTGTTTACAGTAATAACAATGACAAAGAGCGCACGTATCCTGGTTTGCACACATCAAATTTTGGCGACATACCGCGTTGAACATTGTTAGGACAGTTAACATACCGGTTTATTTTCGCGAGAAGCGGTAACGTAGGGGAAGGTGTTCTGACGTCAGTATCAACGTCATTACTTTGTACCCAGTATCTACCGCTATCGCCACTAGTCAGGAGGAGCGTTAATAATGGTTATGTCAAATTTAAATTTAAAATAATGGAGGATTCGCGGCTTTTCTATTGTTTTGTTTCTGTGATGTTTTTTTTGCTGTGGTTTAAAAACTATTTGGATTGCCGATTTTTTGGTTTATTAGTTAATTCCCAAATGGATGAATTAATACAATTATATTTAAATCATAAAGGAAAAATTTACTTGTTATAGTTGACTTGGAAACAGCTAATTTTCTTATTAAATGAAATATTGGTTTATATATTATCTTTTCGACTTATTTCTTAACTCTCCAAAGACCTTACATTTAAATTTAAACTTAAAAGTGTATTAAACCATTAGTAGTAAGTTGACATACGTAAACCTTTCGTTTTTGCGAGGATAGGGGGGTTAAAACGGTTAGAATGGTGGGGAAAGAATTGCTATCAACCAGTAGTTAAAACGGTAAGTCGCGAAAATACCCTTACAATCTTTACATCGAAGATCAAATGGTGTAATTAAGGGGGCAAAATTTTTTTTGCAATATGGAACCATTTTGTTTCCAAAGGGGAAAACGAAATTTTTTCCTTTTTTTTGAAAAAAAAACAAATTAAGACTTTACTCAAAAAAAGGCATTCCAAAACCTTCGGGGACCTTTGTGTTTTTGGGTAATTGCAATTTGCAATGGCTTTCGCAGTGACATAATAAACTGACGGCATTCAACCTTCGACCTGTGTTTGTTGACTTGCTTAAAGTGTTTTTTTGGTTTTTAAAGTTATTTCTTGTGATTTTCACTACGTTTTTTAATAATATGGATAGTTCAACTCATATAATAATGTCTTCAAAGGGATAGTGAGATAAAATTGTTATTGTTCTAAAGAAAAAAAATCTTGATAAAGGGGGCATCAAAAAAAATATTTTTAGGTTTAATTTTAATAATAGATATCGAGCATAGTGTACATATCCTTAATATTTTAGCTTTAAAATACACCTTAAGTTAATCATATATCAATATTTTTAATTATTAAATGTATAACCAAATTAAAACTTACATTAAAACTTACTCAAAAATATTAAAATAAATTAAGAAAATTGCAACATTGCAAAATCTGTAAAGACTAATAAAAGTCAGTGGTACCGGCAACAATGTTGCTACCAAAAAGATGGCGCAAGGTCAATGGGAGATGTCGGCGTATTCTTTTGATGTTTTGCCCAGTGTCCTCTCTTGTTGAAAACAATTATTACTCTTTGCTTTTGCGTCGCGTGCTGATTGGTCAGCGGTGTATATACCTCTTCTCGCCGATCAATCAGCACGCGAAGCGAGCCATAAAGGTTATACGCTTTTTTTTTTTTCTATCTCACGCGCGCTCGGCCAAACAATAAGGCTGCCTCCAGCAAGTATATACTAAAAAGTTAGGAGCAAGACAACAGCGGCTATCTACTGGATGTGCTGGCATATGACTATGCGCTTAATGGCTACCAAGTTAAAAAATAAACGAAGAAAAGTAAATGTAAAAGAAAATTTCTTCTTTGTGTTTTGTGACTGCTACCTCTAGAAATAATACACAGATTAAATAATAAAAGTTATTTTTTTGAGAAATTAGTCGTTTAAGCGCTTAAATATGCTCGAAATTACCTGCAACGATCGATTGGGCAAAAAAGTCAGAGTAAAGTGCAACCCGGATGATACAGTGGGTGACCTTAAAAAACTTATTGCAGCTCAAACTGGAACTAAATGGGACAAAATTGTATTAAAGAAGTGGTACACCACTTTTTTAAGATAATTTAATTAATTTTTTTAAAAAAAATTTGATTAAATGGTAATTGTCTCCAAAGTTGCCTCCTCTTCGATTTTAACCAAATTTGGTATACAAGGGTTTTTTGGGGCGCTGATTACGAATCTGCAAAATTTTTTCGGCAACGTTTCGTTTACGAGATATTCATCATCAAAGTTAAAATCAAACTAACCTAATTTTCACTATATTCCCCCTTCTTTTTGTACAATTCTTGATTGTTACACTAAAGTGGCACACAATATTTTATAAACACCCTTTAAAACCTTGTATTTTTATTTATTTTTCACCTTTTTTCCAATTTAAAATTTCGAACTCTCAAGTTCAAAGGCAGCAGTCACAATTTTTTTACATAAAGCCTTTGTGTATACATTGTTGCCTACACGTTGCGGCGTGTGAAAGTGGAGGTTTGCAATTAAATGGGAAAAAAAAGTAAAATTAATATAAAAACAAGTTTCTAAAAGGTGTTTGTGAATATTGTGTACCAATTTGGTGTAAAAATCAAGAATTCTGTGCAAAGAAGGAGGAATAGTGTAAATAAGGTTAGTTTGATTTTCAACTTTGATGATCAATATCTCAAAACGAAACGTTGCCGAAAAAATTTTTTCAGATTCGTAATCAGCGCCCAAATATACCAAATCGAAAAAGGTTTTTACAGCCAATTAGTGTAAAAATCAAGAATTCTGTACAAAAAGGAGGAATACTGTAAATGAGATTAGTTTGATTTTCAACTTTGATGATGGATATCTTGAAAACGAAACGTTTCCGCCCAAAAAAACCCCGTATACCAAATTTGGTCAAAATCGGAGTTGCGGCCACTTTCTAGACAATTACCAGCTTTTGTTTTTGCTGTAGAGTTTAGAAAATAACTAGATCAAAAATTTAAACTTAAAGTCTGTGTGACATGGTTGCATTTTTGATAACATTTTTGCACAGAAATAATGTCAAAAATATTTACCCTTTGTACATATATTTTTGTGCTCAAGAATGTGAGCAAATAATTTTGAACATGTTTTAATTTTTATTTAAAAAATGCACATTGTATGTGCAGAACAAATATTTTGCTCTCCCAGGAAGAATACCCTTAAAAATCTTAACAAAATTAGCCATTGTTTTTAATGTCAAAAAATGGTTTTAAAGTTCAAGTTTTAATATACAGGGAGATTCATGAGGAAATGTCAATACTTCAGGTACATAGTCAGGGTCCAAAAAAAACAAAAAGTTATACAAATATGGGTCCGCAAGGCTTCTTTCCGAAATACAGGGTGTTAAAGATTTTGGAATTGTCTCAAAATTCCTCCTCTCAATTTTGACCAAATTTGAAGTTTTGGGGGCTGATTACGAATCTGAAAAATATTTTTTCGGCAACGCGTTTTCGAGATATTCATCAAAAGTTGAAAATCAAAGTAACCCGTTTTCACTATATTCCTTTCTTTATGTCACAATTCTGATTTTACACTCATGTGGCACACAATATTTTATTAAAACCCCTTTTTAAACTTTGTATTTTAATTTATTTTACGCTTTTTCCCATTAAATTGCGAACTTTCAAGTTCAAAGGCAACAGCCATATTTGCTAGTGTATACATGGTTGCGGTCACGTTGGGGCGTGTGAAAGTGAATGTTTGCAATTAAATGCAAAAAGATGTAAATTAATTATAAAAAACAAGTTTTAAAATGGTGTTTGTAAAATATTGTGTGCCAATGTAGTGTAAAAATCAAAAATTATGTGCAAAAAAAAGGAGGAATAGTGTAAATAAGGTTAGTTTGATTTTCAACTTAAAGATGAATATCTCGAAAAGAAAGATGCCGAAATTTTTTTTTGCAGATTCGTAATCAAACGCCCAAAAACCCTTGCATACCAAATTTGGTCAAAATCGGAGAGGAGAACTTTCAAAACAATTACCAAGATTTTTTAAATTTTTCTATTTTTTTAAGAAAATCTATGATAATGTAAATATTGGGGTAAAATGAACGATCAAAATTTGATCTTTGTCAAAAAGGATACCTGTTGAAA